>JAHDVE020005550.1:0-70112 GCA_022606495.2 Halesus radiatus
TAAATTCAAACAACCTATTTCAAGTGCAGTGCAAATCTAATTTGCGCATATTATGCTATTCGAATGGAAATAGACCGGAAATGAATTATTAAGTGCAGATGTACCAGGTGCTCAGGCGGAAGTCATTTCCCATACAGCCGTATAGTGTCATTGGAAATGACGAAGCAATCCAAATATCTTCTGATGCGTTGGAACCTTAACGGTGGTAAGTAATTAAATTTCTGTATGCACTGACTTGTCAATCCATTTCTAATTAATACAGAAGGATATTGCTTCGCACAGTACGGGCGTACCGAGATTAAACGCTTTAATATAATTGCGTATCTAACTTTACCCTTTGACAGGAATACAATTAGCAATTAACCGCGTTAATATGTTTCCAAGTCTAATCAAATCGTTTGAATACTTTTTTTTAATGTACGTCGGATGTAAAAACAACTTTCTAATATATTATATTAATTAAAAAGCAATTGCGCACGAAGCGTTTAGTGAATCGAAAAAATTACAACACGTGGGTACCTTTATAAAGTTTAGATACAAAGTCAAATTAAGTGAGGTCATTGGGTCATTTGTTATGTTATAAAAGACGTGTGACAGAAGGTTATCTTGGAGTGGTGGGTAATGATTTCTTTTCTCATTAAACCGGCATTTGAGAGCAGTTGTGAAATCTTGCAGTATTTTAATGTAAATGAAAAAAGTTGAAGAGACTCTTACTAAATCATCAAATAATTTTGAAGTAACTAACTAGCCATCTTGTCATTTCCCAGTGGGGTAGATTACAATTTGTTTCACAAATTTTGTTATATATTAAGTAAAGTAATAGATAAAGATGTTCCCCACTTGCTATGCTAGCTTGGGCCATGTTATGGCAAGTAGTCCATTTCGTTTCGTGATAACAAAAAAATGTGAACATATTTGTTACCTTACTTAATGCTCTTTGAAATTTTACAGCAATAAAAAGGCCAATTTACTGTATATTGACTATGGTAAAACCGATGAAAGGTAAACACCATTGCTTTTTATATTTTTTCCAGAACGACTTGTGCAGTCATGTAGGCATCTTGCAGTAATATTTAGAGATATACCCGTCGACCGCTTGTAATCGACTGAAGCCCGTGTTATCTCAATGTAGCCAATTTATGTTGCCCTTATTTCGAACACTGATGTTTACTCCATTTATATACCTCAATCTTGTTACCTTACATTATATAACAATTTTAATAAAAAGCTCTCCATATTTCTTATTATATACAATGTTAGGCATTCAATATTCTTTCAGTTCCATGCCTCAATGTATCAAAACTCTTTTGTAGACTTCTTGCCTCGCTCTTCCCTTGATAATTTTTAGTACTGCATTTAGTACTCTTTTTCAGTCGTTCGATCTCCTGCAAACATACTTCCCCCAAGAAATCATCATCCATTAAGAATGATCTAATCAGCATGTTGATTAAATAAAATACACCTTTTTAAACTCTATTCCACTTTTATTTTTTAACGTAACCGGTTTCAGCCTGTGACGGCTATCTTCACAGACTGGTACATTTAATTCTGAAACTATGGGTTATATACAATTTTGGGTTTCAGGGGTAACAAACCTTGATTTTACTTAGATTATATTTTTCAGTATTCGAATTTGATCGACTATTTCATACGTTTTAAACTTTACTAAGGTAGACATTTGCGTAAACCTCCAACAATTCAGTGATCATTTACGCTGACTACTTTAAACCAGAACCACCTAAAATTCCAGGACACAGAATCAAATTAGCCCCTTAACTTCAATACTCAAAAAAGTGTTTTTATTTTGTTAACATTTTAAAAATTTAAAAATATTTTAAAAAGTACCTATTATTAAATGTAATTTAAGCATTCAACTTTTTTTAAATTTAGGAGTGTCTGTAAAGAGGCTGATTATATTCAGTGTTCCGGCCTTAAGATATAGAAGAATTTGATTTCAGTAGGTAGGCTGTCTAGTACATGTTTTTAAAAATAGAACGAATGCATGCAAGTATTTTAACACAATAAACTCCATTTGTGCGTAGGTACCTACGCCCGTCTGTGAACTTTAGGAACAAGCGATACTTAAAGTACCTACCTATAATAATAGTTATCATACCACAGGCCTTACAACAGACATTTAAAAAAATATATATTTAAGTGTAACTAATTTATGCATTGAGTAAAATCCAACGGATATTTTCCTAGATTATTGATTTATTATTTGATTTTCTAAATCAATTTACAGAATGTGTTTTATTATTATATGTTTTCAATAAATGAAATTATTAGTATAGGTGGTTATGTTAGGTTCGTAATTGTGTGGGTTCAAGCGATTGCGAGTACTCGCATTCCATGATAGTATGTTTATGATAAAGAGTATTTAGTTTAGGTTAGGTTAGGTTGGATTGAGTTGGTATGGGTTGTGAATTTAAATTTGGTAAAAATATTTTTTTTTTAAATCATGAACGGGGGTGTGTAGAGTGCAACGGGCAAAACGCTAGTAATTATTAATCGGATATCTATCATAACGCATTGGTTTGTTCGACCAAAAAGGTCGCTAACAAGCACCCAACTAGGAGAAACTCGTCGATCAACGGTCATTTGATGATCTTGGGTAACCCGAGTTGAAATTATTTGGTATAATGAGAATTTAAGTTTTTTTTTACCTTCAAAGTCATATATGTTATGAGTGTTTTATAAGTGTCTACAGAGACTTTGTCGAGTGAGCGTACAAATCTTTCGCAATGATAATTTAATGATCATATTCTCTACAGCTGAATACGGTGAAAAAAGCGAAGGAGGTCACGTTAAAAAATTGCTAGAAATGTTGAAATAAGTAAGTGTCCGTTGGCAAATTATTACATTTTTTAGTGTTGAATCCATCACGCTAAGACCAAGACGTCGCGCACAGAGATTATTATGAAATGCCATTCATGACCATTGTTCTAAATCTAAAACAAAGAATGCATTTTATCAAAACTAATGTGTTTATTTACTAATTAAATTGAGCGATTTCGGTACAGACAACAAACCTATTTTTTTTAGTTTTAGCCAATTTTAATAATAACGTTAGGTATCGCTGAACTTGTCTAATGTACATAAATACTCGAGGGAACTTAATGTGAATCTTCTGTATTGGTATATCCATTTAAATCATTACATTGAAGACAAGTTCAACAATGCCATTAAACTTAAATAGTTACTTCCCTGATCTTCATAAGTGATGCAAGGAGACAAGCAGAAAAAATATTTTTTTCAAGGAATGATTTGCATTGATGAAACTAATAAAATTATTGGTTTTGACAGTCAATAGGACGGTCACGAAAATTTTTATCTGTGAACTACACCAAGTCTCATAGATTATCCAATAGTACCTACCACGAAAGTCAACGACAACGAAAAAAAAATTAATAAATGAATTTCAAAATATACTTATACCACTTTATACATATATATTGTTATCTACATGTTTCGAAAGCGATGCTTTCATCGTCAGGAGTATATGAATATAAAGTGGTGAATAGTAAGTATGTTTTTTAATTAATTTATTAATAATGACGCCACAAAGTGAATATCGTTTGAAGAAATTATATGAAGAAATTATTAAAAAAAATATATTCTCCAAAGGATGTTTATATGTTATATTTTTTTGGTTCACGTACCTAAGTCCGCATATTTAGCGCGTCGACAAATAAAAAAGTAATATAATAACATCATATTGCCAAGTGAATTGTTCGTTTCAGAGTGGGCGCCTTTCTCACTTACGAGAAAGACGATTACTATCACTTTTAACGCTAAATCTCTTCTGCGAACCCCAAAACATTCACACGTCGGAAGAAACGTTCACCATGTGGACAATGCCAGATTAATTTATTTACGTATTGGCTAATTAGGCACGCACGTAAGAATAAATCAGTTGGCAGTAGTGGTGGGCGAAGCGGCTCGGCTTAGTGAGCCGGATCACTAAATCAGCTCTTTGTAGTGTACAGGTTCGGTGATCCAGCTCGATTGAACTACGGTTCGCGTCACGCCGCACCATGCCCTCTACCTCACTCCTTTGGCCCTCCTAAAGACGTCCTTAAGACGATCTTACACGATATTTTTTCGTCGAGTTTTCAGGTGGATTGTCTTTACAGAGGGCTGATTTAGTGATCCGGCTTACTAAACCGAGCCGCTTCGCCCACCACTAGTTGGCAGACGAATGAATTAAATCAATGAGTTTGTTAAACTTATACGTATATTTTACCGGCATGGGAATGTCGTTTGCACGGGCACGTTATAAAACTGTTATAGATCAGTATCAGGTACTATTACTATTACAGGTTATTTTTTTAGTTTACTCACTACACAGTCGTAGGTGACACTTTTACTTGATATTAAGAATATTTCAATATATTGTATGATATTATGGATATCTTAAGTGTTAATTATTAAATTTTGTTTTTCTAAAGCATGACAGAAAACAAATCAGTGAGCTTTCTCGTTCTTGGGAAGATATCAATGGTGCGTATCGCACACAATACATTCAATAGTGGCTTGAGTAAAAACATTGACCTGTAAAAATCTGATTGAACGGTGACTACGTCAACAGAAAAAAATTACAATAAAACATACGTGGGATGGTCAAAAAGTCATATTTCTGATTTGATTTTGATAAATCCTAAGCTATGTGAATTTTAAAAATGTACAATAAATATTTTTTTCTGTTTAAAAATACCATATTTATCCCATTTGCGTAATAATATTACAATTACTTGCTATTAATAAATAATCCCCCTCCGACGTCCCACTCTCCCCCCCCCCCCCCTTAAAATGTTTTACCTACCAAAATCAATATCGTAAAATACGTCGTAAAAGACAAGCGTGTCTGAAGGGATGAAGTGAATATTTTCAAATACATTTACGAATTATTATTTATTTTTGCTTAAAGTTTCATTACATTTCTTACATTATAAGGCTTATAAAACAATTCACGATGTTTATTTTCTCAGTCCTCCTCACTAGGGGCTCCTGCACTGAAGCGGACTAGGTTTTATTTAAAAACTTTATGTTTTAAGTTCGTACAACACTCTTCTATAATGTCTTTAAATCAAGTTTCGATTAGATTTTTGAAATCATTTGAATTTCTCTTTTATTTCTTAGTGGAAGTGAGTTATAGTGCTTAGTGAAGAGATATTTATAATTCCTTTGTCCAAAAGCAGTTTTAAATTTGGATGTATTCATAATGTCATTCTGGTTAACTTCAGTATTGTGAAAATTAGGTCCATAAACATTTTTAGTGGATAAAACTTTAGGAAACACAAAGTAGGTACATCATGGTCACCCTACATGCTTACTACATTATAATGTAATGAAATTCCTATAATTAGATCAATAGGTAGCATGTTGGTACCCAATTCGTAGAAACGTTATTGTAACAATATTGTTCTCTTAATATAATCTGCGTGCTATATTTTTCTTTTGTAAAATTATTAACCTCAACACAGGCGTGTCCTAGTGAGGTTAAAAATTCTAACGTTCCAAAAAAATACAATCTAAAAAAACAATAAATAAATAAATGAAATATTGGAACGACATTATTATAGCATCATCGTGAAACAATGCCATATATAACTACTTGATTAGTTTGTTGTCGACAACATTTCACAGAGAGATGATGGAAATTGGCCTGACAAATTGCCGCATTCGAAAACATGAAAATTTACCATAATATTTCCTCCATTCGTACAAGTATTTACATACATCATTACATACTCAGTAATTAGGAATCTCCTTACATACATCATTACATACTCAGTAATTAGGAATCTCCGTCAAAAGGTATTAAATATATTATCCATCTCGTGTAAAAAAAAATCAGATTCCATACTTCTCGATTAAAAATAATTCATGGATCGCCCTAGGTCTACTGCTGTACAATTATTTATCTATAAGCATTGTTAAATCGAAGTTTCCGAATGATCCATCTTGCTTTGGTATTTATTTTCGGCGAATGTATTGCCCGTAAAAGTCAATGCCCGAGGTGCGTTTTTTCATCTGGTACAAATTTAACAACCAGAATGGCTTGGCCTGCCGTGTGGGGGAAAGTGATGGATCGAAAGTGACCTCTCATTCGATCATCTATTATCCAGTAATTTGTTTCAATTTTAAAAATGTATTTTTCTATAATTGTTTTATTTTTGTTTATTGTCACGATAAACATTTTTTTTTGCTGAATGCATATCGCCAACTATTTAACGATTTGCAAGGAAGATGTACAGGTGATTATTTAGAATTTCGGAAATGTTTTAATCGAAATAACCATGTATTACTTGTTAGATAAATAAAAAAAATTAAACGAAATTAAAATCACAGATTCATATTTTTTTTTAAATTATAAAATCAATTATGATATTTTGCGTTGTTTCTTTAAATCTGACTGACAATTGCGAGTACGTGAAAGCATTTGAATGTGAAGAACACATTTCAAATACCAAGCGAGTAGCTTGGTGTTGCCATATTAGTGACATTTTGTAGTTGAAAATAATAAAAAACTATATTGAGTTAAATAAGTAGTACCTACCTACGAGTATGTTAGTTTAATTCGACTGAGAATTTTTCTAAAATTTCAGATACCCGAATTGTTTAGAGTTTAGAATAAAGGGAGATACAACACCTACTTATTGACTATATTTACCTATGGAAGCATACGAGTATATATAAAAATATATATATCGTAAAAATGTTTGCAGGTGATAGTACTAAACAGGCCGTGACCATCCGAAAGTAGCTTAACTAATGAACATTTATTTAATTGCAAGTAGGTACGTTATAATTTAGTACTAAGGTGGAACAACCACTTAACATCCGTTAGATAGTTATTACATAAGGTGTAGATTATAGTAACTATTACGTAACGCCGAATTTCATGGATATTTTTTCCTTAACTACTAATTCCAGTTTTTGGTCGTCGACCTTTTTTAGACATCATTTTTTTTTCATTTACTACACCCAGGAGGCCCTGAGGAAAACAATTTCCCTCGGGCTCTATGTCATCTTTGAGGATACTGTATAGAGAGACTTTAAAGGGATAGGATAGAGATGTAGATCATAAATTCTTTCGATTTTTCTTTCCTTTTTTTCGGTAACTTTGGGGTTAAGAAACTATTGGAGCCGGGTCTTCGCTTCGACGCATTTACAAGACAATAAACAGCTTATAAAACCCCCGTAGTTACAAATTTATTTCAATTTCACCTATAATTTTCTATTTTCAGACTCGATTTACTCGAAAACGAAAGCTCAACTGAAAAAATGTTATACCACAAAATTAACTCCAAATGTGATGTAGATTCACTGGTGACCGCAAAAACAAACACACGTATGAATCGGCACACTTTTGAAAGCGATATAGTCATTCAAAGCAGGAAAAAAAACTGACAGAAAACCCGATCCTACCTAGCATAATTAATACATATTTTTTTTAAATTATTCATTTTTTTAATACTTACTTTTGTATTAAACAAAATAATAATTTCGGTGAGATTAGGTTTTCGGCTGGCTTTTTTTTATACTTTTAATGATCATTTTACTTTTAAAATGTGTACCGATTCATAAGTGTGTTGTTTTATCATGTAACCATATTCAATAGTATCCCGCTTGTGCCACGAGTTTCCAGACACCATGCACGATAATAAATGGGCATTTTTTTAGCGCCGTTTAGTGACTAAAATCACCTCAATAGCTATTTACATCTTATTAAAGTTTGTAGCCCCTATAAATACATTTGTTTTTAGACTTTTGTTAAAGGTTTTGAAATCTTTCTGACCTCAAACCAAATGGAAGGTCATTCCAAGAATATGGTCCGAGTACATTGAAAGTCCTGTATACATATTGTTGACGGGAAATGTTTGATTAAACTTGTTCCGAATTTTAAGTAGTAACATATAAATATTACTATTTATTGTCAATTTTCATCGATTATTTATAGGATCTAACTATTTCGAAATAAATGTATCGATTGAGCCCATCACTAGTATACCCGCAACCACATTAACCCACACATCACCTTATTTCGCAACGCGTAAGTGATCTGGGTTTTTTTATCTCAATTTGAAAGGAAACCGCATTCCGGTCCGTTAGCAATAATCGAACAAGCTTCCATTTTAATTAATTATTTGTACGTACATAATAATGAACTTTTGAGTTACGTTCCGATAAAAAGAAATACCTTTTATACACACCTACAGGGTGTACGTCAAAGCTGTTTCATAAATTGAACAATCCTTATTATTTGTTCAAACAGAAATGTAAGAACATCTGATTTCTTTGACAAAGTTTGTCAATGCGTCTATTATTTTCTACAAAGCTTTTCTGCCAGCGGCGCTTTCCAGATAGGGACATAAAAAGGGGCCAAGGCTAATATTTTGAAAGCGACCAAATGGTTTTTTTCTTCTTCTGAAAACCTATAAGTAACAGAAGGGCATTTTAATATTTCTTACTTAGTTCTTTAGCAATCATTGGGGTGTAAAGCTGAAACCCTTTTTTTCTGTTCTCAATATTTTGATTCAGCCACCCAAAATTACAAGTATTTTTTCATACTTTGAGAGTGTTTACATTCGATAGAATTTGTTAGTTTGACGTTGAGGACAGAAAAAAACTGGGGCTTGGATTATGCTACCTTTGATTGATTTATTGACTTTTGAAGATTTTATCATTATTAAAAACCTTGACTCTGTGCAGAAACGGGCGGTCCGTTTGATAGATTCGCCTATCTTAAAAAATTTGTTGCAATCTTTGGAGCACAGACGTCGGGTGGGAATGCTGTCCTTGTTCTACCGGTATTTTAATGGAAGATTCTCCGAGGAACTAGCGTCATTGATCCCTTCGGCACCGGTGCATAGACGGGAAACACGCCAAATGCGCGCCCAACATTTGCACACGGTTGACATTTGTCACATGAGAACGGGTCGCTTCTACGACTCGTTCTTGTGTTCAACAGCTCGGCTGTGGAATGATCTGCCGGCCTCTGTGTTTCCTCCATCCTATAACATGGGTCTCTTCAAGACCCAAGTTCACTCCTTCCTATCCTCTAAACAACCCTCCACACAGCATCCCCAAAGATGATATAGGCCTTGAGGGAAATTATTTCCTCCTTGGTCTCCTGTGTGGAGTTACTGTAAAATAAAAAAATTAAAATTGATAATACAGTTTCCATAAAATAGAGCACTGAATTGGTGCTTCAAAGTTATCCAGCTTAACAAATAATGAGTTAAATAATAAAAAAAACATGCATTAGTCTTATTTATATAATATTCAAAGGCTTTTGATACTATTGACCATTGTGAATTACTGAAAATACTAAAAATCATAGGATTTAGAGGAAAACTTCTAAAACTCTTTGAAAATTACGCAAAATATGCATGAAATTGAAACTATTAAACACTTTAAGTAAAAATAGAAGTCTATGGCAGGTATTCCTCAAGGTTCCATATTAGGTCCAAGTTTGTATTATTTATGTATCATTTATTAAATACATTCTTAGACATCTAAAGCACTTTGCGTATGCGGATGATACTGCTTTGGTAATTTCAAACAGTGATTTGCAAACATACGAGTATATGGACCTTTTACAAAAGACTAAATTGAACTTTTAAAATTATCTTCAAAGATACTACAGCGCTACAGAAATGTTCCTGGAAGGAGGAGAGAGACCGCATGGGAAGTCTATGGTGCAGAGTATGCCAATCCAAGAATACCATCATAACTGCCATGGCTACATGGATGGAGTTTAGATTGATGGCGCTTCGGAGACGGGAGATCATCAAATATCCACCATAAACTTGTTAATTTTTTTTCTCTCTCTTTGAATGAACTTATTTTGCATATTTTACTGAGTAATGTTTTTTTTATGTTTTTCTTTTCTTTTTCTTCCTCTTATTTTACCTCCCTTCTGGAATAAATAATAATAATTATTATAATTAAAATAGTCTCATTACTCTGATTTAATTATAAATGCAAACAAAAAAAAATCATCCACATACAATCCCCCAACGCAAAGGTCTATATTACACCTAAAATTAAAACACATACTTCAGATTGTTTACACGATGGCATTCCTGAATTGTGTACATGTGAAAATGTTTAACTTATGAAAGCATATGTTTATTAATTGTTTTTTCATGTGGGATTTACAAATAAATACGGTTTGTGTACGACTAAGATCAATTGTTAGTAGATTATTTAAATTAAAACTCTTTGTTCCAATCTACACACTTCGACTAATTTATTTATCATTACCGTAATCTGTTATAAGGTATGGAATTACAGCCTGGGGACTTTTCTGTAAAACAAACATCAATCATGTTCAATCAGTGCAAAATTCATTCGTTAAATTATTGGCTCATAAAAGTTTATACGAACAAGGAGATAATATTCCATACTTTTATCAGTCTTAATTCAGTAAGATCAATTCTATGGTATAAAATTATATTTCAGCACATTAATAACGCTATATATAATACAAATAGACTAGAGCACACCTACAATACTCGTCTCAATTTTAATGAAGGATAAATGGTTCCTAAGCATACTCGCACAAACAAATATGGAGACAGAACTTTAGATCATATAATTCGTAGCTGTTTAAATATATTAACCGCTGAAATAATAAAAAAAACGGTGTTAAAACTAAACGGTTAATAAATAATCATTGAAGAAGATAATATTAACATAACCTAAATGAAACGTTAAAAATGAAGGATGATATTGACAAAGTCTTGAATTTGAAATACGGTATCGATGAAGATGACATTAATTAAACTGGTCTCATTAGATAAGTTGATAAAGCGGTTGTCCCGGAAAGACAGATGTCCTGGGTTCGAGTTCCAAATGCGACTGATATCTTTTTATTTTTTTTGTTTTTTTCCGTTTCATGTTTCATTTACGTTATGTTAATATTGTCGTCTTCAATGATTAAATATTACAATGATGGTTTTAAACTTTGATAAAATAATAAAAAAAAAATTAAAAAGTTAATAAATATAATGAAAACTTGGCTAGCTGAAAGAAGCTATTTGTATTATATAAAAAGGAAATATTATTTCATGTACGATTTATTGTTACCATTTATGTTATTATATTTTTAAAAATATTTTTGAGTAAGTATTTATGCTTTAAGTTTGTTGAACATGTTTTTGTTTTTATTGTATTTTGTAACCTTAACTGTACATTTTGAGTTTTGAATAACAAGCTTCCGTTAGACAAACCACAAAAAAGTAGTTTATCGAGACATTTCGCATTGTATTTTTTTTTTTGAAAATGTAAATAAAAATAAATAAATACTAATAATTAAATTAAAGAAATCAAATGGTTGCCATTGTACAAAATGCAGACTCACATTCCGAAAAATCAACACTATCTATGAAACCGACTGCAAATTTAACAATGTCAGCTGCAGATACCCTACCCCCTATGGCCCGCGAACAAATTTATATCTGATAATATGGCCCTCCGGCTATAAAGGTTGTACATCACTGGGCTATACCTTTCCACATTGTAAAATAAATTTTATATCGTAGTTAGTGTTACAACTTTTCTTTTCATTGCGTCGAATTTTCCGAATATGGTACATCAAACCTATTTTAATTATTGCCTATTTCTTGAATTTTCTATTCATCGAATCGGCTACTTTCCTAACACGGCTAATGGACAAGCACCGGTGTTAAGTGCAACGAAACTGTTGTATGGCAAAGTAGGTACAAGCTGCACTTTCATTATTTGCAGTCGTGTACTTATAATGATGAGGTCATGAGGTGGCTAGTGGCTACCTACTTATGGTGTTTAACGTGACTGATTTATTGATACTAAATAATGAATAAATTATTGCGGATTCAAATACTCGTACGCCAATTAGAAATGCTAAACTTACGGTGAAGTATTTATATATAAATGTGGCATTTCGACGCTTGGCATACTTAAATTTGCAGCCGGTAACTAAAATCAATCCGTGAATTTTGTTTTTTTTTAACCAATTATATTATTATCTGAATATTCTAATTTATTTTAGGACTTAAAAAAAAACATTCGAATGTGTACATTTTTATGTTGTAATTGCTACCATCTATGTCCAAGGTCAGTATAATGGTCAGGGTCAAAATGTAGGTATGACGGTTAATATTCGTATAATGTATTAACGGTATAAAAGATGATCTTAATAAACATATTGCACGTGTCTAATGTCTCCATAAAGTGGATGCCTCGTTGCACGACTTTGTTATTTTCGGCTATCTACTCGTATGTGAAAATTGCTTCAGTTAATCCGCCAGCAACCAAAACCGATTGGACCAAAAACAAGACGGCCCAACCAACGAATACTGCATAGCAGAAAGCTTTATGTATCCGCTTTAAATGTGTACTTTTATCAATATCACAATATTTAAACGTTTCATAATTTATAAATATTTATATCCCCTTTCATCACTTATTGTTAATTTTTGTGTATGTTGTAATTTGTCTATTCTTATATTATTATTTTTCTATGTATATTATTAGTCAACACTTGTCATTATTTTTTGTATACTTTTTATCCTAATAATGAAAACTTTCAATATTTTGATTTGTATATTAAACAGTGCACTGGTGTAAACAAATAACTTCTTTTTAATTTTATTAATAATGACGCCACAAAATAATTACAAATATTTAGGAGAAATTTTAATAATTTATTTTATATTTTCATATGAAGCGGAACCTCGGTGATGTGACATTGCTACTACCGTAGCTTCTTCAGGGCAGAAGCTACGGCAGTAGCTTAGTAAGTATAAATAAAAGTCATGTAAACAAAGTTATTGTTTTATTTTTTAATTTATTTTATATTTTATTCTAGAAGATTAAAATTTATTTATTTACTCTATGGAGATTAAAATTTATTTATTCTCATAAAACCTGATACCCCACAAGAATTTCCAGTACACGGAGCAATTGGATCGGTGTTTCTTTACCTCATTAATATCATGCCTCACTTCAACCCCGAAATTTTCTCGAACCAAAACACATTTTAAGTGAAAGTTGCATGTTTGCAAGGGGAAGCTCACCTCGCGTTTCATTAATTACTAATAATACAAATCAACAAATGCACGAATTGACTACAATCTCAATACACGTCGTGTTGACGATTGTAATGGTATTATCATCTTAATTTTGTAATATAATTTTTACATAAAACAAATATTTTTTTATATAGAAAATACTATCCGAGGAAGACATGGCACGATCAAGTGAATCAAATAATCAAATCAAACAATGCAACATACGGTGTAAAATCCCAGGCAACATAAATGGAGAAACGAACGCTAAATTAATCGCAAACATTTTCGCAGAACATTTCTCAACGTCTACTCCGACCTCTCCGATCTCCTCAAGTGAATCACCATCTAGTCATTTCAAAAATCTCAATCACAGTAGACATGATTAAAACCGCCATGAGATACATGAAAACTGGGAAGTCAGCAGGCCATGACGGACTGAGTTTTGAACACGTTAAACACGCAGGAGGACCAATTTTACAGCTGCTGGCGAGGCTATTTACTGATATTTTGAAGAATGGATACTTACCAAATAATATGACAAGAACTATAATAACACCCATTCTCAAATCTAAATCGTCAGACTCAACCGTCCAGGAGAGCTATAGACCGATCTCAGTTGCTACTGTAGTCGCAAGATTATTTGAACGTTTACTACTGGATCGAGTCGGACCCAGCATGGAAACTAATGACAACCAAATGGGTTTCAAAAAGCAGACCTCTACCGATGCAGCCATATTTACTGTGAAAAGAACACTAGAATACTATCGAAATAAGAAAACCACCTCATACGCATGTTTCCTTGACCTGAGTAAGGCCTTCGACAGGGTTTCTCACCCGTTGTTATGGGCTAAACTCAGGAATAGAGGCATATCATCGGAGGTGATACACTTCCTCGACTTGTGGCACAGACAGCAGGAAAACCTAGTAAGGTGGAAAAATGGTCTTTCCGAACCTTTCCTCCTAAAGAGCGGCGTCAGACAGGGTGGATGCATTTCCCCGATATTGTTCAACCTTTACATGGACGAACTAACTGAAAGGCTAAACAATGCAAGGGTAGGCTGCCACATCGGAAGACAGTGTCTGAACAACATCAGTTATGCGGACGACATGGTACTAATGGCACCGTCTGTAAGAGGGCTACGCATTCTCCTGAAGATCTGCGAAGAGTTTGCTTAAGAAACAAACATGTCTTATAACCCCAATAAAACAGCTCTATTGGTCATAAGATATAGACAAGCGCCGACTAGTATTCCTGCAGCTACCCTGAACGGTGTGATCCTGAAGGTGACTGAAGAAACCAAACACCTAGGACACATAATCACCAGTACTCTGATGGATGATGATGACATTGATAGGCAAAGACGAGCTCTCAGCGTAAAATCGAATATGCTCAGTAGAAGATTTCGCCTTTGTAGTACCGCTGTGAAAAGGACTCTATTCCTTGCCTTCTGCGCAACGTTGTACACCTGCGAACTCTGGGCAAACTAAGACTTCGTGTACAGTATAATAACGCCTTCCGCATAATGTTTGGCCTCCCCAGATACTGCAGCGCTTCCAGTATGTTCACGGAGGGGCGAGTTTCCGGTTTTGCAGCCCTTATAAGATCCAGGGTGGCTGGAATGAGGGAAAGAATAAACAACTCCAGGAATATCCTCATCATGGAAGCCCGCCACAGTCCAGCCTTCAGCATCGACGCATACTGGACAAATATATTGCCCCCTCACAATATAAATGCCGCATGACCTTAAAGAATTTATTTTAATCTTATTTAGTTAAATTCTTTTTTTTTTTTTTTATGTGTGATGTATCACCTTATACTACTGTCTTATAATTATTTTACTTTTTTTTAAACTCTTGTACATATTTTGTATATTTTTTATAATAAACATTTATTATTATTATTATTATTTTTATTATTTTTATTATTATTATTATTATTATTATTATTATTATTAATATTATTATTATAGACAATTCAACGGCATTTGATACTATTGACCCGATGAAATTGTTAACTATTTTGGAGGCAATAGGGGTAAGAGGAAACTTTCTTAAACTATTCAAAAACTTCCTAACCAACCGCCAAATCCAGGTAAAAATATCAGACAAATTTAGTTAAAGAAGAAATGTCAAAACAGGAGTTCCACAAGGGTCAATTTTAGGTCCAACGCTCTATATTATCTTTTTATCACTTATGAACAAAATATTCTCATTTGTTAAACATTATGTATACGCTGATGATACAGCACTTATAATATCCCATGAAAATTTGGATACTGCAATAAAAATGTTACAGTTAGACTTTATTTCTTTATTAAAATGGTCACATGACTCTGGTCTAATAATCAATGCTAAAAAACGAAATTGATGCATATAAGATCCCCGCATGCAAGGTACAGCGAGGCAGCTGTAATCATATCCCACTCATTTAATTGCATTCACAATAATACCAAACAGCCCTGCGCGTGTACAAGTATCGAATTAGTTACCCAGTATGCGTATCTAGGTGTTACGGTGGATTGTAACATGAAATGGGACGTACAAATTTCCAACCTCTGTAAGCGACTTCGAGCCATTGTAGGAAGACTCCATAAGGTAAAATTATATGTGCCCATAAAAACTATGAAACTAATTTATTTGTCTCTAGTAGAATCGACTATAAGGTATGGTATAACTTCTTGGGAACACTCCTGTAAGACCAACATAAAACATTTACAGCTGATTCAAAATGCCATTGTAAAATTGCTTGTAAGTAAAACAGTTTTTAAGCAAAGGCGAGACATTGATATCATGTACAAATCATTTAATGTATTACCTGTTCGTGGTCTTTTGTGGCATAAAATTCTACTGCAACATATATCTGAAAGTCCGTATAAGGCAGTGGTGGATCATGTACACAATACACGTTTCACACAAAATATAGGAATGATAGTGCCAATATTTCAAAATAAATATGGTCAACGAACCCTTGAATACATTGTACCATTTATATTTAACAAATTGCCGTACGAATTTAAAAACAATTGCCCTATGATGAAAATCTCACTTATGTTAAAGTGTTGGCTTTTGGAAAGTAACCTTGTGTATTGATGGTAACAAATACCACGATCTCCTTGGTTGTATAGCTCCTCGATATCTGGTGTATTTACTGTTACGGTGTTACTATTATATTTAAGTCTATCCTCATTGTAACCAACCTGTACTGTTGTTTTATGTAAATATATTATTTATTATATTATTTATATTTATTTATTTCATTTCTCAATTTATTTAATACTTGCAGATGTTTTGATATTTCTGATATTTACGTAATATTTATATTTTTGTAATATTAATGTTTTTATAATGTTGATATTTTTATTATATTGATATTTTTTACAATGTTGGTATTTTTATAATATTCGTATTTTTATAATATTGATATTTTTATAATATTGGTAATTTTATAATGTTGATGTTTAAAATATTGATATTTTTTTAAATATTGATGTTTTTATAATATTGATATTTTTATAATATTGATATTTTTATAATATTGATACTTTTATAATTTTGATATTTTTTATGATATTGACATTTTTATAATATTATTTAAATCGGTGTTATAAAATTGGACTCTAGTATCTCAATAACAAAACTGTTATACTTTTTCCATTATTTTTTCTTTTTAATTTTTTTTCAACTTATGTACATTGATCACAACATGCATGCGCCTAAATATAATAATTTTGCCCTACATTTGTATGATGATTGTAATTTATTGTATCTAAATGTATCAGTTCACGCTTTAGTATACTAGTTTTGGTTTTGATTAGAGCAGCGAAATTAACAAATTAAATGGAAGGTTTTCGTAGTAAAACACCTCTTCTTTATTTTTGGCGTAATCAACATAAGTCAGATATGATAGTTTGTATGTAGCCCACATGAGAATCTTAACAGCCAGCCCTTTCAATTCTATATTATGTTCTCTTATCAAGTCAATACTGAGAGTATTCAACCCCTGAAAGAGTTGGATATACATAATTTCAATAACTCAGAAGCTTTGAAAGCCCGACAATCGTAACACTCTATCCCAAATCTTTTCAGTGAAAAGAGTTTATATTATACAGTATAATATAGTATACGGTAGAATACGATTGCACCACCCCAACCAGGAGCACCCTGTCCCAGTGCGACCGGTACATAAGGGGGCTTTTGTTAGGACTTGGAGCACGTTCTCCGAGGATGGGTAGGAGATTAGTTTTCAGTCAGTATACATGGCAACATAATAAGCCTATGTAGGAATGTAGGGCAGACCGGGATTATTTTTTTATTTATTATATTGTATACGACATTAGAGAGCTCATTAAACGCTCCAAATATCTCATTTTCGATGACGATATCAAACTATTCAGAGCTATCAACAGTCTTATCGGTTGCATTCTTCTGAAGAATGATCTTGATTCCCTCTTCGAATGGTCGGAAATGAATAAACTACTCAGCATCCAGAAATGCAGTGTCGTGACATTTACACGATCAAAATAACCAAATATTTTCCCTTACCACATGAATAAAAATATTTTATTATTTTATATATATTTTATTTTCGAGGCAAATCTCTCTTATAAATCTCACATATGTGACATTGTCTCCCGCGCCAACACAATGCTTGGCTTTGTTCTCCGTAATGCGAGATAATTTACTAATGAAATCGTATGAAGCACTTGGTCGCAGCATCTTGGAGTACATTGCCATTATCTGGGCCCCCCTTCAGAACAGAACCATACTCTCGAAATAGGAAAAGTGCAAAAAAGGTTTACGCGTTACCTTTATATGAGAGAATATACTTTATCCATTCCTATATCCACCCTTGTTTTTAACAGGTTCACTCGATTTCAACACCTTAAAAGCCCGTCGAAAAATATTTTTAGGTAAAAAAATTAATATGTTAATCTCTGGAACCATATGTAATCCACCAGGGGCGGTTATTCAATAAGGTCACTCGGCATGTGCCACATTTATTATTTTAATTACTTCTTCAAAATAATACTTTAAATACCAACAATTGAATTCGCATTTAGCGCGTTAAGTTACAAGGTGAGGTGTAATTTTGCAAATAATTATTGCCATCTCTTGACACATTTTATTAACAGAGACATTCACCTAGCGGCCTAGCGGGACATATCTTAACTGATGGCCGAATATTGGGTCCTTTGCGCGTGCGCATTCGGTATTGCATAATTTTTCTCTGGGATCGTTTTGTATGGGAACCGGGCTTAAGAACATTTTGCCCTTGTATGTAATAGGCCCACAAAAAATCGTTTCTACTTCTCACAATTCTCACTCTTTAATTAGTTTTATAATTTCACTGCATACGAAATGAAGGTATGAATCGATATAGCTTTTTACTTTGCTAAATATTAATTTTTAACGGAAGATTATACGGGGGGATAAAAATTACAAATAAATATTTAAAACAGTAGCTTCGTGTCATGTTCGTTAAAAGATAACGATTTTATTAAATACAAAATTATTTAATTGTTGTGATATATATAATTTATTATTGGATAAAAACATTAATCAATATTATTAGTATAACGGACGCTTCGAAAATTTTGGGTAATTCATGTATTATGCGATTAAACCACAGAATTATTAGAAAACTATTAGAAATTACGTTAAAATTACGATGTTTTTTTTATGTTTCTAAGAAATTTGTTAATTTTTATCTTTTTTATGAGTATATTTATTTATTAGATAGATAGGTATATGTATGCCCCACACACATTCGGACCCACGAGCCGCCACTGTAATACATCTATGTTGAATGAGGTAAACTTATACATCCTAATAAGCATGCTCGTGGGAGATCCCATGCACTATTTTATGCTACGAAAGCAAAAACTTCTGTTT
This sequence comes from Halesus radiatus, assembly GCA_022606495.2. NCBI lineage: Eukaryota > Metazoa > Arthropoda > Insecta > Trichoptera > Limnephilidae > Halesus > Halesus radiatus. Next base: position 18,957 of record JAHDVE020005550.1, read on the forward strand.
ACCAAAACACGCCAATCAACAGAGCGACTCAATTTCTTGACGATACTGGATTGACCGTTGACAATTTTAATATTACAATTTTGTGACTATCTTTAGACCCATTGACAAAATGTTATAAAACTGCCCCCCATGACTTTTATACTTCACCTATCAACCTTTCGCTTCTTGCATGTTTGATGCAGATTATCATCGTCAGTTTTTATTAAAATCGTTAATTCACAAATGTTTAATTAGTTGAACTATTTGTTATTTTCCATACTCGCATATATACATTTTTTATACAATTTCTCATTTATTGTAATGTATCATAATCTCTGTGTACAATGTCTATGTATTAATCAGTATAATTTCCAACAAAGGCGAACAGTAGCTAGACACGTATCTAGTTAGTAATTATGGATGTATACAATTAGTATAGTTTTCTTGTATTTTGCATTTCGTACAGTTGAATAAAACGACTATATGTGAAAAAGTATTACCTTCTTCGTGCAGTATAGGTACAAGCGAGTTTTTGAACGACTCAGTACTAAAATATTGTTCTAATTGAATAAAATTGTTGATCGAGTAGTTCTAGTTGGAATATTACAGTAAATCAAGCTAAGTAAATAATGGCTATCAATAATACCATTAACAATTTTTAAAAAAAAGTCAGAAACAAGTCTTCTATCTGAGATTTTTAATAAATTAACTAATTTTATTAAGTAATTGTAATTTATATTTTCAATAGGTAGTTTTCGAATTTTTAGCTAATATATCTTAGAAATTTATGTTGATCGTTTTCAATGAATCGGAGTCGATTTGGAGATTAAATTGGATTATGAGGTATATAGCACTGTTCTTCGTTTCTGAGTTACAATTAATTTAATTTGAATTAATTATTAATTTTTCTAATGTTGTACATTAACATGAGTTTGTTGGAACTTTTTTTTAACCATTTTCCCCTTGTGAATCATGTAGGCTTACGATGAGCGAACGCAATACAATAACAACCACCTTTGTTCGTCGTACACGGTGTTCCGTAATATAGGGTTCGCATATCCAATGGCTGATAGCTATTGTAAGAAAGGGCATTCGTAAATAATAAAAACAACATGCCATTCTGCCAACATTTTCTGTCAAATGTTGGAATGACGAGCGTGTGAATTCGACGTGTGTTTCGCCATTACTCATTTCATCAAATATGCCGAAGAATTTAAAAGTCAGCTATTATTCTTCCTATGGCATTTTCCCAGTTGTCAGTTGATACGAATTTATCGAACTTCCCGTTAGAATATTCAGTACTTTTGTAATTGCAGTGAATCCCAGAGAGTTCTCGATGTCAGGTCGATTCTGTCGATACATTATCATTTCATAGGCTACTGACTGGGAGATCCAATAACCCCAGCGACCTGTATTTTATAGACGAGTAAATGCATTATAAAGTTTCTTTTCAAATACTATCTTATGAAAAAATATCGAATTACAGTTGCCATATTCGCAAATACATACTCCATATTTGGATCTTTTGGTAGCCATTTTTCGTAATTAATGCACATTTCAACTTTTTTATTCATACCTCTTTCGAGATCCTTTGGCTTCCCAGCGAATTAAAACTTTTTAAAATTAGCTTAATACATAATCCCGATGACTTGGCAGTCATGAGAACGCACGCTCAAGTCTGACAAGCAAGAGAATGCGCCTGATGGTTGGAGGCGGATTCAAACGGAAAAAAATCGCCAATCTCCACTCAGGTTTCCCAAAGGGAAGCTGCGTAGCTCACGACAACAAATAATTGTAAAAGTGCCTCGTTTTGCTTGACAATAGTATCGCCTGAAAGCCTGTTTATATGTTTATTTTTAAATTTGGATTGCAGATATAATGAAGATCTGGTTGTCACAGAAATCTGGCCATGCTGATTATTGAGCACTTGAAAAAATAACATTATTTTTTGGCTCTAGAAAATCGTGAAAATCTACTAATAGTACCGGCACGCCCCTGACGGGTGGGTAGCACAATGGGATGTTAGAGTTTCATCTTATGAATGTAGGTGAGCTAAGCAAATGCAACTACGAGAAAGTGTACAGTTAACTACGACAATCATTCTTAACTGAAAGCAAAAGTGTCAAGAGTTATCTGAGGAGGCTGTTAGAATATGAAATTATTCGTAAGTGTTCGAGAACGTTTGTATTGGTGATATATCTAAATGTGGTAAGTGGGACATCATTGGGATAAATAAATTAAATATTTTCTGCATTGGGAGAAACGTGCCTATTTTAAGAAACAGCAATCCCCCAGTATACCTACAAATAAATAATATGTATATGGTAATGATGACTTGCGCGGTTGAGTGATTACTATCCTCGGCAATTACGACCCGGAAGTCGTGGGTTAAAATCCCGGCGTCGGCAAGTAAATTTTGTTTTACTAATTTGTGTTATGTCACAATTTATTTATTCAAAATTATATATAGTATATTTCCATAGTGTTAGATACTCTCAGTATCACCCTGGTGAAATACCACCATTCAGAATAGAAACGTTGCTTGAAATGGCTTTAGCCGTGTTTGGTGACTGGACCTGAATAGTCAGGTAGTTCACCGCTTTCCTCTTCCCCATATTCCTCCCCTCTCCAATACCTTTAGCCTTACACCATACCCAAATGGGGGATACCATATTCTCTCTGGCTCCATACGGTTGAGAGCAGTTGGGACTCCTGTGTGGTAGTAACAAAACACGTTTCTTAGATTTTTATGGTTTCATTATGTGTTTTGACAGACACGTAAATTGTTTCTTGTTCACAATAATATTATATCAAAGATAATGCCGTCAGATTATCTGGTAATACTTTATAATCAATATTTTTATATTAAAAATTGCATATTTATTTATACATATCTGGGCTTTCACATGGATTAAAACTTAAAAAATAATTATTATGTTAACTCCTAATATGAAATAGGAATATATGTTATATTAATAAACAACTCCAAACCACATAGAACTGACATTAATTAATTACTAATTAACAACAAAACAAAATTGCTTCGGATATAGTATATACTAAAACATTTATAATCGCCTTTGGAAATAAATCAGACGTGTCAAATGAAAAAATAACAATTCACAGTTGAAATTCACCGGGTATAATGTTTCAGCAAACCACATGGCAATATTTTTTAATGTTACCTACGCATGCGATTAAGATTTTCAGATCTTGTTTTATTGATAATATTTTATAAAAGTGTTAGTAGTGAATTAAATATTATTAATAATTAAATAAAATTATAGGAATCGTTTTAATTTTTTTTCACATTAATAACTACTCGTATATTCGGAATATTATTAATATAAATATTAATAATAATAACGATTTGTTTAAATAATTAAAAATGTACTTTGTCTACACCACTTTTATAAAAATAAATAAATATCTCTACATGCTTTCTCAGCAATGCTGTCATCCTCAGGAATATATGAATACTAAAAAATTATTTCAAGTGTAGACAAATGATAAAAATTAGAACAATATTTACAGAATACACAAATTATAAACATGAACAAAAATTAATTAAAGTAAGTAATTAAAATGCTAATAAAAAATAATTATAAAACATTGAATAACAAATTTATATTAGAAATTAAAAAATAAATTATTATTATTATTAATATTAATATGAAAATAAATTTAAGGGATAGCTATTTTTTAAAAGTATTTGATTATTTATTAAATTTAATTTGCTATTAATACTTTTTCTTATTTAAAAAAAGGGACAAAGTTACCAATCGTTTGAAGAAATGATAATTATTTTTTTTGCCTTGTTATTTTCTTGACTTTATTTATACAAAAAATTAAAATAATATCTTTTTAATTTTCTGATGTAAATTTATTATTTAATATTTTTTGATTTTATTTTTTTTCAATAATTATCACATTTTTAATTAATTACTTACATAGTCTCATCGCTTATTGTTATTTTTTGTTTATGTTCGTAATTTGTCTATTCATACTTTATTATTTTCTATGTTTATCAATTGTCTTTATATTTAGTATACTGTGTATCCTGACATATTGATATTTATTTGTTAAAAACAGTGGTGTAAACAAAGTAATTCTTATTAATTTTTTTTTTTTTTTAAATTTTAACGACTCAAAAATTTTTGAGAGAGTTCCTGAATTCGAATGATTGCGAAAAAATGTATAAATACATCTTATTACGGTTTCTTAAAAAAATTACGGAGTGAGGTCGTACTATTATACTACCCACTCAACTGAAACACGAGAATTAATTTCTCCATGAACTTGGGTAGTTTTGTTTAAAAAATCTTTACGTAGCTTTAAGAAATATTTAAATTTTAAGTTTATTATTTACACGTCATTTTAGTGTCAGAACCGTTATATTTGTGACGTTTTAATGAAGGAATCAAAGCACCTATAAACATAAAGACCTACGTTCACACGTTATAATAGGCATGCGCGTATATATATATATCATAATAATGGTGGGATTATAAAAGGCGAAGAGAAAGGATATTTTTTGTTTTTGTTAAGTTTCCTGTTCCTACATTCGCTTTTATTTTATTAACTTGTGATATGATAATTGTGATAGTATCCAAACAAAAATGGTTGTCGAAAGCATTATTTTTCATGCCGGTTTGATTTCTGATCGGGGATTTCCTTAAGAACTGGTGTTTGATCAAACTGAATTGAAAAATAAATAGCTTTTCAGGTGTGTTAGGCATTGATGATAAACAACTATGGCTATTAGATACTTCCTACTCTCTATAGATCCCTAGGAGTGCTAATTATATGAACGTGCATAATTCGTCGCACATAATCATAATACAATTGAACGTGTATAAACATGCACATGCACGGACCACGCATCTAATAAACACGAAATTGTTTCGTTAGCATATTATTATAATTTCTCCGTTAGAATTTAGGTTCATGCTCGTAGGAACATAAATAATGCAGTTCTATGAAGGTGCTTAAGTACAGACACAGATATGTTTTAACATTTTTAATTTTGTCGCCCCAAAACAAATGCTAAAGATTTGATGTTAAACATACAGTTTCACTCTTAGTATTTTGATAAACACAACGAATTAACACTGACTAATTAATTAGTTAATTACCACTAACTGATACAAGGTATACCCACGCACTGGCCTTGCCTATATGGGATTTTTTGTTTGTTTTATGTACATTATACATAGGTTTATGTACATGTGTTCAGATTTATATATATATATATATATATATATATATATATATATATATATAAGTTAAAATTAATAAAAAATGTTTATAACCTTTCCACCTTGTTTGTGTAAATGTATGTATCAAAAAAAATTAATGAATAAATAAATAATCAATTCAGTAATAATGTTTATCGAATTACGAGCATATTTTAAGTTGTCAAAAAAGGTTTGTGTAAAATTATTGAATATGGAATTACGAATTTTGCAGAAAATTGCCCTAAGAATTTATCATATATTATTCATTTTATCATGATTTCAGCGATTTCAGTGTTTTTTGGCAATAAGTATTCTAAAAGCTATGGTTGCTAAAGTCAACTAACGACAGCCATTTTTCTAGTTATTTTTTTTTTAAATTAAGTGATATTTGACTAAACTCCCTTGGACTATTTGAAAAATACGGCTTTTATGCTCAAAAAGAAAATGCCAAACTGGTAGCTCACTTGTAGCAAAATACGCCTACCGCTCGTGTGAATGGTCCAGCACTAACTCCCACGTCATAAAGCTTAGCACCGGAACTTTATAGTCCCACTCTGAACGAGGCAAAGTCACGTGTCTGGGGGAATCGTACACTAGGACTGGTGAATTCACGTGGAGTTATAGATAACCATAAAAGTATATCTAGTACCTACTCCACATTTACAGCCGTTCTGAAAGTGGGCGGGCACCTTTATGGACAATTTAGGATGTTCAGAGATAATAAATGCTTGGAAACAGGCAAACAGAGCGTTGCTCAGCAAAACACTTGGATGATCGGTGCCTCATATTGATCATTCGAAAATTTGGGAAGAACAGCCGTTATGTTCCGATATATAAGAACGTACTGATAACCGAAGTTGTCAAGCGAGTACACCCAATGTTTAAAAAAAATATATCGGATATTTTTAATTCAATGCTAAATAAAGCCACAACAGTCTCCTTATGAAAGCATGTTAGTTCATCTTTGAGTTGTGTTTTATCCGATTTGGTGGTATTCCAGAAAGGAAAGTGATTGGATTTCACCGAAACAAACCTGTTCCGGTGCAGTTTATCCCGCCGTTGACTACGGGTCGGGTAAACTCTGCGATCACCGCATAGGAACTATGGATTAATTCATTGACATGACGCACGTGCATAAGAAACCATATAGATATAGTACTGTTTTAAAATAAGACGTTTTAATTAATATCGTATTTCCTCTTCAAATTTACAGACTTTTATATTTATATGTACCTAATGTAGCCCACTTTTTGTACCTATATAGGTACGTAATAACCGAAAACGTGACTCTCAAACCATCTTCGTGGGTAGTGCTAAGCATGGTATAAACGCATCTTGAATTATTTTATTATCTTATCGCACCTCACATTTTATAGCCGAATTGTGAAATATTGGACGATATTTACCATGCCTACTACATTAGTCTACCCAATTTGATGTAACCACAATCAATTATGATCACAAATGTATATCTGTCTGTAATAATAAGTGTAGCTATTGTATTATCTACCAGTGATTTTTCTTTGTAGAATGTATTGTAAATGTAAATTATATATTAATCACCTATTTATTATTTATTAATTATGTATAAATTAAGTATAAATTATGTTATGTATTAATTATGTATTAATTATGTCTTAATTATATATTAATTAGGTATTAATTATGTATTAATTATGTATTAATTATGTATAATTATGTATTAATTATGTATAAATTATGTATTAATTATATATTAATTATGTATAATTATGTATTAATTATGTATAAATTAAGTATTAATTATGTATTAATTATGTATTAATTATGTATTAATTATGTATTAATTATGTATTAATTATACATTAATTATGTATTAATTATGTATTTATTAAGTATTCATTATTTATGATTTAATTATTAATTATGAATTAATTGTATATTTATTATGAATTAATTGTATGTTAATTATGAATTAAATGTATGTTAATTATGAATTAATTGTATATTAATTATGAATTAATTGTATATTAATTATGTATTGTTAATATGAATTATGTATTGTTAATATGAATTACGTATTTTAAATATTAATTAAGTATTTTGAATATTAATTATGTATTTTATATATTAATTATGTAGTGTATATATTAAGTATGTATTGTAAATATAAATAACGTATTGTAAATATTCATTATATATTGTAAATACCATTTATGTATTGTAAATATTCATTATATATAGTAAATATCATTTATGTATTGTAAATATTAAATATGTATTGAAAATATTAATTACGTATTGTAAATATTAGTTATGTATTGTAAATATTAAATATGTATTGAAAATATTAATTACGTATTGTAAATATTAGTTATGAATTGTAAATATTAATTTTGTATTGATTATGTATTGTAAATATTGATTATATATTGTAAATATTAATTATGTATTGTAAACATTAATTATGTATTCTTAATATTATTTATGTATTGTAAATATTAAATATGTGTAGTAAATATTAATTGTGTATTGTAAATATTAATTATGTATTTAAATATTATTTATGTATTGTAAAATATTAAATGTCAAAAACTGTACTGCACTGCATATGATCCCAAATTAAGTTTATTGTCTCTTGGGAATACAATGCATATGTATTGTATGCTTTTTAAGAAAAAAAAATAGTGTAGGGCAAAATATTACATCTATATATTATTTAAAATATAATTAGGTATTGTATTCAAATTCTGCGATGGGACTGTGCCAGATATACGGCACGAATAATACATGATTGGACATCATTCAACAACTTCATTAGTTGTTCTATTTTTATTTAATTAGGAACTATATACATGAGCACGTGGAAATACAAAATATGTTGTATGAATAAAAATGTCTATACATAATAATAAACTAATTATTATATTTTGTACACAATGTATTTGATATTTTAGTATTTTTTCTTAGTCCTTCTCACTGGGGAATTCTATGCCGAGGCGGACTAGTTATTTACTTTGATGTCATCTGATTTGGTGTGTCTTCTATGTCATTTTAGTGATGTTTTTGAGGTTTGATTGACTTAATTTAGCCAGACCTTAATTCTTGACTGCTACTCATTAAAATTTTCTATTAGTTTATATCTGGGGGGAGGATATTTTGGAGTTTTGTTACAAAATATACTAGTATGTAATTTCTTTGCACATTTTTGGCATATATTTGTACTACATTTGGAATGTCAAAACGTTAGAAAATGTATGTCGAAAGCGTTCTTATGGGTACTATGAGTATGGTCTTTATGATTCCTTTTTTATTTATATTCAGATTGTTCGTGTACTTATGTCACAGATCCCCATAAGTTGGAATGCTTAATTTTGAAAAGTCACGGCTTCAACTTTCATTGAATATAAATTTCACAAAGAATGGGCATAACTTAAAACAACTTTGCAAGCAAATGTTCAAATGTGAATACCGGAAGACAGGAAAAGAAAAATACATAAAAGGTTAATAAGTACTAAATTGCTGATTTATCATACGAGAAAGCTAAATTCTTACTGAATTTCTAAAAACGCGGTAAATATAACATTTTTATAAAATGTATGTAATCTCTAATGTTGCTATCGCAAGATTACTTTTAAATACGTATTTCGTACATGCAAAAGTATTCGTCGAACAAAAAAAAACAATAATATGAGTGCGAATCACTGTAAAGCTTAAATGGGACATGCGGATACACATTACCGAGAGAAAATCTAATCAAGACTTCAACTGATGATGGTCAATCAGAAGGAAAGGCGAAGTCGGCAGTAACGTCGACTTTTGCATAACATAACCGATTGAGATTGATCGGAGGCAAGGCGATCACCACTCTTCAACCACGGAAGCGTTTAAATCGCACCGTATGAAGAAGAGGTATTGTAGATGGTGCGGCGAAAAGAAAGGTAAGCTGGCTAGAGACTAGAGCCAAGAGAGGTCGCTACAGCCGTCCACGTCGTATCTCAACACGATGGGGTTAAATGTTCAAACTCAATGAGCGTCTTGCGTGGTTTTTCAACATGCCAATTGTTTTTTTCAGTTAGGAATACGGAAATACTGCTCATGCATTTAAGTTAAACAAACACGTATTCTTAACTCGTGACGTAATTATACGAAACGTATAATTTTTACTGGAGAACAAAAAATGTCTATTTTACGATTGTCATTTAACCCTATAATGGTAGCGTTCTTTCTTTGGAAGCGAGAAGTATAATATTTTAGCCTATTTTAAATTGTGCGTTTTTTCTTCTATCTTTGATTAATCTTTGTGGCCAGTAAATATTGTGATCACTCATAATAAATATATTTATTTCTAAAATTGATTAAAAAAGTATGAATAATTTACTCGTTTTTTGCGTCTAAGGAGCGATCAGTAAATTTGACTCAATAGTTCCCAATCAGTGAAAAAATATTCATTTTGTTTGAAAAGTTTTATTCACTATGTACTTTTATTACTTATGTTTTCGATACCGGTTTTGACACATCCGTGTCATTTACTAACGTTCTTAAATCTATCGGATGTGTCGAAACCGGTAGCGAAATAATAAATTCAACTAACAAAAGTACACAGTGAATAAAACGTCTAGAAAATTTTACATAGTTAATGCCCAAGAAATACAAAAAAAAAGTTAAGCTTACCTACAAGAAAAGGGCATAGCCTGCTACTATAAAGACAAATACATTGCTGAGAAAAGAATTCAAGGAAAACATATCATGAAGAAAGCAAACGCGATCGGTCGTCATTTCAGCAAAAAAATAGTTGGATGTTGGACATAATAAATTTTACTCTTCCCTTCTATTCTAAGGTTACTTTTGATGAAATAGTATTAATTTTCTTAGTTTAGTTTTCTTGCTATAATGAACCAAGTGATCAAATCAATTTCTGAGAAATTTTAAAATACTGAAAGCTTTAAAAAAGTTTAGTGAACCGAAAAAAAATTGCATATCATAGGGTCATTGAGTTCCGCGCAAAAAGCTTCATTAGAAAATCACAAAGATTTTTTTCATCCTTTTTACGTATTTCAGTAAAGCTTACTTATTGTAAAAAGTTTTTTCAAATTGTCTGATTGTCCACCGAGGAGCCTCAGCATACTAATGAAAGCAATTCTGTGGTAATTTAACCGATTCGGGTGTTTTATTGGCTCTTTTCGATGAGGGTGCTTGATTTACTTTCGTTTTGCCTGTGTCCAAGTCCGCGATGACCTCACGGAGAAAGGGGATTCCGGGCCAAATGAAAGTTGCAGTGATTATGCTAAATCATGACTCATCAGACTTTTGAAAACATAACTCGCAGCTCGTTATGTCTCGGGAAGTGGGTAAAGGAGAGTAATTGTTATCCGCTGACGATCGGGCTGGTGGTGTTCGATGGCTCGATGGTTCGACGGCTCACCGCTTACTTTTATGATTCTCCAGAAAAGTTTCTAACGCAAATGCAAAGTTCAAATGCTCATCGTGAAATGGATGTGGTGAATGTTTGATTGTTGTGCACATTTCGTATCACTGTGAGAATATTCGGCGTATATTTTAGCAGATTAATAATTTTAACGTTCTGAATAATACGATTATCTCTCCGTAATACTATTTTCTCTTTCAAATGTTCTGGAGGATCACTATAATTTTAAATGATATATATATATTTGATATGTACGTTAACAGGCATAACCATTTGTATAAACCCTCATCGTTTGGTTATTTATTTGTGTTATTTAATTAATTTTTTATTTGATTTACTTTACCATGCAAAATGTGTATTATTACGGAACAACCATTGATGTAGGTATCTAATAAAAAAATTATGTTGGTTTAAGTCGTTTATTTTCATAATAATTTTTGCAATAAGTACATAACTTACCATAATTTTTTTGATCTTCCAATCTTTTCTATAACTCTAATTTGGCATCCATTTATAAAAGACCTTTGTGTTTCTTCAAATTGGCAATATTTAAAAAATAATAATGTATTCGTCAACACCTCTCATATTTATAGACCAGCTCCCAAAATCATCATGTTCTACGACATAATAAGGACTTTATGTTCATATACGATTTTTTTAGATATACAAGTATGTACCATATACAGTTTAAAAAGATATTCCTCATCAACCTACGGACTTTACTATTAGATATATTAAGTATATTTTTGTTAAGTATCTCAGTATGTTTTTTAACAAACACTAAGAAAAAATAAATAACCTTATATTATATTGGCTATGTAGTATGAATATTTTATTTTATTTTTATCTGAGAGTAATCATTCCAACTACGGTAGCGACGGAAGCTCTATGCTATGAAATGGTTATGAAAAGTTCATTTAAAAAACTTGTCTAATTATTGTCTCAAGTAATATCGGTTAAGATGGTATAATTTTTGTTATGCACACTAGCATTTTATTGTTATTATATATATAATATTAAATACATGTATTAAAGTATGAAGTTCTCAAATTAATGAATTTATTTACTTATCGATTTATATTTATTTAGTTTTATTACATAAGCAATTATTGTATAGAATGATGTGTATGTACTGTAAATTATGAATATATAATAGCGTATCGTGAACGCCTCACTATTCAAACGTTATCTGGGAGAATTAACTCTATGTTATACGGAATTTAGACCGATTAAGCGTATGTAAAAGTGTAAGTAGAGTAAACTTGTAACATCGGAGAACAAAACGTTTTGCACAAAAATAGAGAAAGTCTCCATTCAACAAGATTCTATTTACAAAACCGATAAATAATCTATGTTGAGTGCGTAGCGTCGGTGGCACAGCATTTTCTTATAGACGCGTGTATATGAACTTTTTACTTTTACAAAATAGTAAATTAACACATCGTAACTTTTTTTTTAAATTTCTTTTTTATATTAAATACTAGAAAGTATGCTTGCCTTCTTTAATCTAGATTAAACCGTAAATTAATAATGGTTTTGTTAAAACTGGATTTTATAAGAAATCAGTACTTTCACAACGACCAGCCCGTGTTCATCATTTCGTTTCTGAAATGAGACTTTTCAACTTTTTTTGCGCATTTTTCACCATAAAATTCACACTTCTCTATAATTCTAAAGTCATAAAACACTTTAAAAAACTTCTGTCAAAAAAACACTTATGTTACAAATTTATTTGTTTTAGTCGTTTAGTCATTAATGTCGGGAGAACATAATCGATGATGATTAAAAATCCAAATACCATCACAAACACTATTAAAAAAATAATATAACTTTGAACTATTTACTCTTTTGGATTCACTTTGTTTTGCGTTTCACAGGTTTTCACTCTTTATTGTCTCAATTCCATTGTTCTCTGAAGTACAGCCGTTTTTTGGTTCCCAAGATACCGCTAAACCATGGAACATCTCTTAAAAAATGATGCTCGTAGAATTATAATGATATTTTTAGATGTTCACTTTTGATAACTTGATTTATTTAGTCGAGAGTAGTTCTTAGCACTACTCGCTACTATCAATTACCTGTTCACTTTCAATGCTGTAACTTTAAGGCAGCCGGAGGGTCGGAGCCATCTCTTCGATGATCTTCAAGAGATATTTCGTTGTCTTTTTGTTTCTTCAACGTTACAGTTATACATGAGCAGTTTTAATACATCGATCGTCATTATATGGTCAAATCACTTCCCGTTATTTCTTCATGAGCTGCAGTACTTCTTCAATGACTCCTACTGAAGATGTCTTTAAAATTCCATGTAAACATTTTTTATAATCTGAAATTCTGAAAATCGAAAAATAATTAGTATCTAAATATCTTAAAAAGAAAAATAGTTTAGGCCTATAAAACAACAGTTTCCGTCGTGCTTTTAATGTATGCGTCTCTGTATTATTACGGATTAAGAGTGTCGATGTGAATGATGTCCGAAATAAGGGCACTATAAAGCTAGTCTGATAATCCACATTGAATACCGATTAAAAACCAGTTTCTCCAAACAAGTTTTGGGAGAATGGTCCACTTGGTTTCACAATGACTCAGAAATTCACGGGCAAACACATTTGTTTCACAAACGATTCCTATGTCAAAGCTGCTGGATTACCACACCCTAGTAAATAGGTAGCTACTTGCTTCCTGAAAGGAAAGCTGAATCTGCGGGCTCGAAAATCAGAAATATTACTGAAACTATACATATGATTTTATTAGAATATGAACATCATTAATTTATGAACAAAAATAATTTAAAGTTCTTTTTTTGTTATATAATAGCATTTTAAATCCTTTTCATAGCTCGTGTATACGTTTGATCTAGATATTTTAGAGTCCGGTTGAAGATTATATGCAATTTAAGAAGTTGTTGTGTATGTGGGGATTTACAGTAATATAATAAATAAATAAATAAAATATTAAGTAGTACTAACAGGTCACTTCGTTAAACAACTTGATAGTTACATTAACAGTTTTAAGGAATCAAAAAAGATTTAAAATTTTATCGTTTTCTAATTAGATATTTTCTTTCTTTTAAAAAATACGTGTATGTATGTAAATCTATGAATTTCATTTAATTAATAGATATACTCGCACATTCGCTTTGAGAATGTACATCCGGATATGGCAGCCAACATCAGTAAATTTGAATGTGTCCATATCGGATAATAGCAATTTCATTTCGTGCAAATAATTATCTTCGTTCTCAGATGTGGGGATTTCTCGACCAAAAACCATTGCTTTACGGCAATTCGAAATGAACGGTGTTTACTTACACGAGTAATTCATCAAAAACATGGTTTTACGTTAAATAATAATGATCGCCCAGATACGGAAATGAAACAAAGAAATTATATGGGGTTTTTGAAAAATGTTTGGTGTTATACGAATTACGTAAGTGTTATAGATATAAATACCTTATTGTATGGAAATAAAACGGAAATGACAACCTTGTTATAAATTACTTGACAACGATTTTTTTCCCACTGTTATGACAAAATTGAAGAACTTTGAATGGATTTGATATTCTAATAGCCACCCGTTTACTTAAATTATCCCGACAACTTTAATTTAATGCATTGCCTAAATGCAGTAATTGAGGAAGTAATAATAATTATAATCCATCTTCTACATTAGATTCATGGCGGTAAAAAAAAGACTTTCCAGTAAAGATAAAAGTTACAAAATAATGTAATGTTTAGTCTGTGCTTCTCGTGCAGGAAATGTACGCTTTTTTTAGATTACTGAGTGGGATCAACTTGTTTCTGATTGATCAGGAAAAACTCCATGCCAATATGTTTCCGTTGAAAAATGATTTTTTTGTTTGTAAGGAAACTCTCAAAATATGATGTTAGTTTATATATGTAATATATACATGGATAAATAAAATGTAATATTCGATAACTTGTACCTAACATAACCAGAGGGCCTTCACATCTGTTACCTTAAACCTTTGATTCGTTAACCTTTCTCACCATCTCCCACTATCCAATTTAACATACCCGTCTCTTTTCTTGTACACCATACTCATCATCACTTTCACATTCACTTGCTCTGTCTCTCACTTCATAAATAGGTATGCAATAAATAATATACTTTTATTGTCTTATGCATCTAGAATGTATGCTCATTAATTTGATTTTCGCTGATCTTTTTTATGAATTGCTTCTTCTGAAAAATCCAACTAATTGTTAGTTATAGGGTATGACTTATGCGATGGGTACATATTGTTTTACATGTTTTCTAAAATAACTCACGCCTTATCGTAAGATCTTAATAAAATAAGGCGATTGTTGTAATAATTGCATCTCAGATTCACAACATTGTTTGGTGGTGGAAGGAGGCATTACGATCCGCTATCTGATTTTTTTATGTGAAGTAATTCAAAATATTAAAAGAATGGACCAACCTGCGATATAAATTTCTTCCCACCTTCACATTTCTCAATTTTATGTAAAATATTTAGGCACACCTGTCACAATGCACCAAAATAATGGCTCTAATTATAGGAGAGGTATGCGTTGAGCAAATCGGATTCTTCACATTTCGAATAAATTGTAATACACTCTGTTCATATCTACACAAATAATTATTAGGTTTAGAAGCAACTCTTATTCAAATTTTGAACTAAGCTACCAGAAAATAATTATAATGATTCGAATGAATAGTTGATTTCAACACAAGTTTTGTAGTGATCTCAAAACACTAAATTAACCAGTTTCTTTTTAGCGGGCGAGCATTTTGAGTATGTTGGTATATGGAACAAGTTTATACAGATGAGTAAAAGTATCTTGTATGCTGTGTACGAGATCTACAAAGATTTACATTATTTTTTTAGAAAAGTTGGTGTCGTGATCATACCAAAACAAATAGTAAATGCATTAATAGAAATACCAAACGACATCAATTTTTTTCACTCCAAAATCTTTTACCTAGTTTCAAAGGGAATCAAATATATTTGACTATAGCAAATTAAATCATATTATTGATTTTTTGCTACTCAACAAGTGAACTAAAAATAATGTTGATGCTACATAATACATGGATGACCGATATCATTTTTTACTAACGTAATATTAATACAATATGTATTTTCAACACATGCTGTTGTTTACAATAATAAAATACTCACCGTTGATTGCAGTGAATGGAGAATGCGTTTACGGAAGGTAAACAAATACGAAAAGTAATTCAATGCTTAGATAACTTAGTATTATTATTCAAGTTGGTGCAAAGAAATGTAAAGAGCGCCTTTTGAGCGATCTTCGAACCATGCTGTCTTTCACAATGTAGATTTTAGAGTTGTATCTTTTCTGAAATCAAAGAAAGTCATCGCCACCAAAACGGATGAGCGAACCATGACTACCCGAGGCTGTAGGCGAGTGTTCCTCGTGTGCTGTGTCTCAGGCTCTTGTCGGAAATAATGGCCGGAGTCATGACACTCCATTGTGAGTTTCACTTTCACCGGAGAGCACCTCTGGGAGAATTATTGCTAATTCTCAGCCAGGCAGCGTGTGTGAGGGGATTTAGCCGAAATCGTTCGGCAATCAAGATCGAAGAACTATTTTTCCACCGGATCACTTTCTACGTACTCTCTATATTTTGAAAGTTGCGAATCTGTGAGAAAAAAATGATTCAATGTTATATATTATATTATTAGTGTAGTTAACACGTCATTTGGTTCGGCGCTAAGCCGGCGACTGCTGAACACTTTTGTAGCACAAAAGCTGTTTAGGTTGAAGGGGTTTTCACATGGAATTGGGCGAGTGGCGACATACTTCATATTTCACTATTTCATAATTTGCTAGAGCAATATACTAATGAAAATATAACAACGTCAGATGAGGTTTATGATATTAATCAAATAGTAATATGTATTTTAGAAAAAAGATAATAATAATATTACTGTGATGACTGGAGATCTGAGAAGTTACAATTTATATTAATATATTGCAAGTTGCTAAATTATCAATTGAGGAATAAGATTAAATCGCAATAGAAGAGAACGCAATCGCAAATACAAATAAAACAGTGAAATTGAAATATGTCGCCTGTTCGCCCAATGCCATGCTGGAAGAAAGACAATAATTAAAAAGCAAGTACATTTGTTTTTTATGAAAATGCATTTTATTGCCACCGTTTTCTTGCAAAATACGTAATAATAATATTAACACTAAAAATTAAAAATAATAATAATACATGCACACTGAGTAGTGAAAAATATGTACAAGAGTGAATAGTCGAAGGCGATGTTGTCATTTTTGACGGGACCCTTGAATATATAAGGGGCACTGTTGCCAAAAGTGAAACGATACCTACAGCCAGGGCTGTCGGGAACGTTACCCGTAGTGGGCGCTGGCCCAGCTTAGTAGGGGCCGGACTGGCCGGGGGGCCCGTACTGGGAGGAGGGCCCGCTGGGGCCGGATCCTCCGATGCTTCCTCCATGTCCTCCTCCGATGCCGCCGCCGATTCCTCCTCCGATGCTGCCCCCATGGCCACCATCTCCGATGCCACCTCCGATGCCGCTGCCTCCGATGCCTCCTCCGATGCCACCACCGTGTCCTCCTCCGAGTCCACCTCCGATTCCACCGCCGATTCCACCTCCGATTCCACCTCCGATTCCACCTCCGATTCCACCGCCGATTCCTCCTCCGATTCCTCCGCCGATTCCACCTCCAATTCCGCCGCCGGACTCCTTCTGGGTCTTGTAACGAATGAAGTAGACCTCGGGCTTTGAGGGTTGAGTGGGGATGGCTGTGGGGATGTTGATCTCGGGCTGTTCTTCGGGTTTCTTGACCAGAACGTATACGAGGGTCTTCTCTTCATTCTGGGCCTGCAGGGGAATGATGGGCGCAGTTGGTGCGGGAGGTGCTGGGGCCTTGATGAAGATGATCTTGTAATGTTTCTGGGGTGGGCCGGGGGTGGCGATGGGGCGGATATGGTGCTCTTCTGGCTCTGGTGGGGGAACATGAACGTAGATGTGCTTCTGCACGATGGGTTGTTGGTATCCACCTCCGAATCCTCCTCCGAATCCACCTCCGAATCCGCTGCCTCCTCCGATGCCTCCACCGCCGCCATGTCCTCCTCCGATACCACCGCCGAAGCCGCCGCCGATGCCGCCGCCGATGCCGCCGCCGCCGCCGCCTCCGTGCCCACCGCTGAAGCCACCGATGCTTCCTCCGCCGATGCTGCCACCTCCGTGTCCACCGCTGCTGAAACCGCCCCCGATGCTGCTGATGCCTCCGCTGCTAAAGCCACCGCTGAAGCCGCCGCCACCTCCATGTCCTCCGCCGCCACTGCCACCTCCTGGTGCTCCGTAGCTTCCAGATGGTCTGGGAGGACTGTAGCTGTACCCGGCTTCAGGCCTGGCCTGTGCCATCACTATCGCTGCCAACACCTAATAAAACATTGGAAGATTAAACACCTATCTACAAAAATATTAAAAATATTATTTTTATTGAAAATATAACAATCGCTTTTATCAGTCTCGAGTGATCTCCTATGCTTGCTGAAAACTTGAGCATCGAGAATTCAAGTTGCGGATTTGTAATCATTATTAATGATGCACGAAATTTAAATTGTATTTTATGATTTAAATCGTTAAGCTTTGAGAATTGTCACAATATCACATTTTGTAAAACAATAATTGTTGTGTTTGATCTTTAATAGTAGTCAATAAATGAACCCTATTAAAAGACAAACATTAATCACTGGTAAATCAAGATGTGGGTTTTGTGAATATTTAACTATTTTCACTGATTCAATTATTGATTTGATGATGTGAAACATTGAGCGTAAGCAACGGATAACACGATGAAGCTATAACTTTGCACTGCACAGTTAATAGAAAGAATCACGGTTGCAGCAAGCACGAGATCAGAGTTGACCGAAGAAGGACTGTTGTGGACTGCTTACCACTAAGACCCTCATGGTTTCTGATATGTATTCCTGTCGAAGCACCGCTTCTTTGTTACTCTGCCGATGAGAGCTGTACGACTGATGCCATTGAGGAGTCCGCGGGAGCTTAAGTAGTGGCCGGTCCATCCCCGGCCTTGGGGCTAGGGAAGGGGGGGCGTGAGAAGATGGATCCCCACGAGTCTTCTGCTTTTGGCGGGCCAGGAGTGAAAGTCCGCCCGGTGAAAGTCAGGCGCGCTTTTCGGCGGCCAGTCGCGCCGCGCAGCCGCCGCAGCCTCCCAGCTAACCAGCCAGCCAGCAAGCCAGCAAGCGCACCGGACTCATCTTACGTCACAGCTCATTTTCGGCCGCATTACTCTTACCTGATACCTACATGTTTACTTCTCTACTCTTGATGTGTTACCCGCCGCGCCGTACTAGCTCTATGAGCTGCCGGACTGTGGGCACAATTCTTGTTCGCGATCCCTGTGCTGATGATATTGTTTAACTATAAAGTATAGGCAAAATAAGCTTTTTCTCGAATACTGTGGCTTTCTTAAAACACATACTCGCGAAACAAAATCACCCCTTAGATAATATATTAAAGTACTATATTATGGCGATTGACAAAATATTTACATAAAAGCATACAAAATAGATGATATGCAATCGGCGCGCGTGTAAATATCTCTAATTAATGTGTACAATGTGACTTATTGGTATACCCAGTAAAGCTTGTGAATTATTTTGCTACAAACAGCACTGTTTAACCATCACTCGGTGCATACAACAACACGATACTAATATGATGGCCAAACAAACGACGATGTTACAATGTTGAAAGAAAAATAATGTAACAACAAAATAGTTCAAACATTTTACAGGTTTAATTTTAATTTAATCAAGTAATTTAATTTGAATTACATTTTAATTAAGAAGAAATATATGTATGCAATGGCTCTTTGTTAAATTAAATTATTAAATTTGAAAAAATGTTGATGTTTCCTTATTTCATTGTTCAATCTTTACGTTATTGCTATAAAATTATAATATCCTTAACTATTCAGGTCTTATTACTCGTATTATTATTCAGATGTGTCCAGAACAAATCAAAATTTCTTATACGTCAGGGACTAATATATAGTGTGAGCCTACTCACTAAGTTACTGTCAACTAGATTATTAATCATCTTGAAAAGCATAATCAAATTATTTCATATTCTTTTATTGCGTAGGCTTTTCAAATTCGAAACAGTGAGTTCTGAACGGATTCAATTCTATCTGTGTTTGTCGTGTAATGTGGAGACCAAACAGTTGATTCATGTTCCGAGATGCTGCGAACCTGTGAATTGTACAGAATAATAAGTCTACCTGAATTTTTTAAAAGCTTAGTGACTCTTTCTATAAAACCGAACATCTGGTTTGTGCTCACCGTTTTTACTATACATTGGTTGAAGGTCAATTAACTGTCCAAGAGGATTCCAAGGTCTTTAATTAATACAGTTTTTTCTTATTTCGTAGCATATGTACTATTCGATTAATCAAGTTTTCTTACAATCGAGTGAAGGAAATTGCTTTGCACTTGCCTGCGTTTAAGTCCATCTCATTTTCCTCACACCACAAAGAAACAATATCTAGATCCTTTTGAGTTTGGCTTCGTAAAGTTTAAACCGTCTGCATTAAGTGAAAAATTGCATTAAATTGGAATTATTAATCACTAATGCAGTTTAGAAATAGTAAGGGTCCAAGATGAAACCCTAACTGCAAATATGAAAAATCAGGAAAGCTTTTAAATCGATTTATTTTAACTTCTTGATATTATGTTCTTAATTAATATGATTCGGTTAAGTATCATACGTATTATTAAGGGGGATTTCATATGTTAGAAGTTATTAATACTTAAAATCTTACATTACTATATCTCACTCAAATCAGAAACAATTTTCAAACTTTTTTCATCGGATCCTAAATATTGTAAAACCGTTAAGCAGAGCGTAACATCACTTGTCAAGTGCCCAACTAAAGAATAGCATCAAGTGGTCAAATACAGAGATAAGATAAAACATTTTATTCTTTTTGATGTTCAGGCAAAGTTTACAAATTTGATATTTTAATATATACGCATAATCGATTAATAACTCGCGTTGATTTTTCCCTTGTTTTCTTATGTAATTATTGTTAACTACCAAGTGAATTATTAGAAGATGAAAGCATCAGTTGGAGATCGGATGAAAGGAGAAGATAATATTAACCGAAGGTGTGGGATGACTGTGACTATGATCATGGGTAACCTCAAAGGGATCGATTAAAAATTATATTAGTTTTTAATTAAAACGCGTGCAAAATTCTCGAGCAACTCAATAAGCTTTACCTGAACTGAGATTGCTCGTCTTTCCTCGGGGAATATTAAAAACACAGCCAAAAGCCTTGTATGCAGGTACTTAATATGAAATACGTTTTACAAAAGCTTTTTTTTTAAAGCCAAGTATATTTTTTTCTATTAACATCCCTTGCAAGGTGTGGTATTGCCTAACTGGCTTACCAATGGATGGATGAATAAAATGCATTTTTATCATCAACAAATGTACATTCAAACACCCCGTTTCTGAATATTCATGATTCACCCTGAAAAGTTATTTAACATTAATTAATGAATTATGTAACACGATGGACATAAATATTTGCTACTGCGTTGATTTATTATTAATTACTTATTTGTGTAAATTGCCTATAAAGATATTTTTATTACAATTTGGTATCTGCAAATTAGAACAATAGCAAATCTTGTGCTAATAATATACGCTTTTATTCATATTTACATATTCCATACAAAAAATATATTTACATGCCTACATAACGTAAGGCAGAAAATAAATTCAAATAAATATATTTGTATAAGGGTCGTAAGGGTCGTGGGTGACACAAATCAAAACCAATCCAAATATTGGTATTACTCATGACGTGTTAATTCTATTAACCAATGACTCCCCGTAATGAATAGATAGATCTACATATTCAATAATTAATAATAATCGTTGGTGTTAACATACGAGTATAACGAAAAACTGAAACATTTTTCTCAACACATGCACTATTATGCAATTACTTCTGAGACAAACATAATTAGCAGTGTCCCAGTGGACAGTTACCATCCGCGACATGTTACCGCGATATGTCACAAAGAGAATGCAAAGCAATATGCGAATGAAAGAAAATCGAAAATTATGTCGACATTCTATGTTATTTGAGGAAAGGAATATGACGCCACCGAGCTCTCTAGAACTTGACGCATTTAACTCTATCAGTATGCGAAAAAGACAGGATATCGCGACTTTCCCTACGTAATGTTTTCTTATGTACCTACACATGTATGTTTCTTGTGGTTCCTTAGCGCTTTTTTGTAGGGTTAATAAAAATCAACAATTTACATTAGACAACACAAAAATACAATATATATTTTAGCGCGACCATCACAATGCGCAAACCCAACACTCAATATCATGTCCATTACTGTACAGAACCCGACTCGTAATGTCTGCAAAGTTACTTGGAGAAATGTTTTTACATAAATTCTTATTCTGTAGGCATGGTATAGAAAATTATATTTCTTTACCAAATTATTGTCTTATTTTCTGATTGTTCTGTGCGTACAAACCGCATACGAGCAGTCGTACAGAAGGCAAACAGAATACAACTAAAATATCATTCACGAATGAGTTTTTTGGCACAATGCATTTTTACATGCACCCAAAAATCTTGGCCTATTGTTTTCATAGTAAAAATATCAGATTACATGAAAAATTAGGTAGGCGACCATTATATATCAGACAAATAGACATTGGTCGGTGGTCGGGTTCACAAATGCGCCGAATTCCCACCCAGGAGTCGTGCGCTCAATTCCTCTGCTAACTAAGTCCTCCATCATTACACAAGCAACAACTTCCGCTTGTAATGATGGTAGTAGGAGATTTTCAAATATTGTTAGGTTATTCGTAACCCATGAATGTTTATCTTTCTTCGAAATATATATTTATGTATTACACATTTTCCGAATAGAACTGTTTGTAATAGTTTTGCTGATCGAAGTAGATGACTACTTTATGTTGGGCACGTCGATTGGCTTACCCATAAAATACTGCCAGTAATTTATTATTCCTGGTAACCATATCAGTGTCAAAATAATTATAAATAAGGACTTCTTATAATGAATATAAACTTGGCAAACTAAAGAATGCGCCTGCGCTTCGTGAACTGCGTAGCTAACAAGGGTGATTGTTTTCCGGTTGACCCCGCCTCCTACCAAAATCGTTTTCGGCGTATCGGCCATCAGAGTTTTATAAACATTTTTTGTGTTTTAGGAAATTTTAATTTAAAAAAAACGTGAATTATGGCGTGTTTTTACATAACTAGAAAAATGTAACATAACTAGAAAAGGTAGGTATCGTAGTCGAAAATAATTATACATCATATAGTAATTCCATAAGTGGATACATAATAGGTGTAGAGAGGGGTATGTACCGTCAACACATAAGGTACACCACACACGTTTTATAATTATACATCGCATAGTAATTCTATAAGTGGATTCATTATAGGTATAGAGAGAGGTATGTACCGTCAACACATAAGGTACACCACACACGTTTTATAATTATACATCGCATAGTAATTCTATAAGTGGATTCATGATAGGTATAGAGAGAGGTATGTACCGCCAACACATAAGGTACACCACACACATTTAATAATTATATATCGCATGGTAATTCTATAAGTGGATTCATAATAGGTACAGAGATAGGTATGTACCGTCAACACATACGGTACACTACATACGTTTAAGGGGACAAAGATCCGGTTATTTAAATTGACCATAAACCGCAAAGCGATAGTTTAATGGAGATAAATAATAGCTTTTGATTAAAATCAAAGTTGAAATGCACAAATAAATTGTTAATTAGATATAACTACTCATTACTAGTATGCTGCATATAATGATAATGATTTTTTTAATAAAATAATTTTTGAAAATTATTTAAATAAGTACTCGTATATAATACATCATGTTTAAGGCTTGCTTGTTGAATAGGCTTTGGGGAGAGCTTAATGTTGTCATGTTTTTGCGGTTCTTTGGTGCGCCGCAACCTGCCACTGTTTTAATTTTTTTATTAAAAATTGACATATTTAGACAAAATCTGCAAGGAATTATCTCATATTATATTATAAAACATACTGGAAAGCGGCATATATGTCATTTCATTGAAACAGCATTTTACGGCTTGAATAGATCGGTCATATGTTATGGAAAGCTGTATTCCTTTAAAGAGGGTTTTTTTTAAATTTAATTCTCCCACTAATAAAGATAGAAAGTATTCTGTTTGGTATGAGTTCTGTTTGAAAGATAACAAATGATTTTTTGTTTTTTTTTTACCCCCCATTAAAACTTTTACATTGGACATTTACTCGTACACGCCCGAAGGAGCTAACAGCGTTGATTCCCTCCGTGCCGATTCACGCGCGTGAAACTCGACGGACACGAGCGGAACATCCGTTCACGGTTGATGTTTGGCTTCATGAGAACGGGTCGTTTCGGCGACTCTTTTTTTTATAAATCGGCTCGTATGTGGAACAAGCTACCGGCATCTGTCTGTCCTCCTACATTTAATCCGGGCCTCTTCAAGGTCTGTATTAACAAATCCCTTTCCACAGCCCCCTCCTTAACCCACCTTACAACGTTGCCTAACCGGGTAGCGATATAGTTCCCCGGTATGTGCTCTGTACATATAAGGGCGCTCTTGTGAGGTGTCACTTATTTTTTTTTTTAAATAAGATTATTTAAATAATATACTGAAAAGAGTGCAGTAGATAAGTGTAACTAATAAAAACATTTGCTTATAACTTTTTTTGTACCTAGTCATGTAAAGTTTTTTTTTTAAATACGTTGTGTAAGTAATATAAAATTTCTCGGCATAAAAATATGTTAGCGGTATAAATAAAGCGAGGTGAGGTGATGAAACGAAAATAGTGTATACTAGTAAGTCGTCTCAATGCGGCCTTACCACAATTTTGAAATGTCTTGGAACGCTGAAACAGCTGTCACAATATTAAAAAAAAATACTTGCAGATCTTAATAATAACACTATTAAAATTCATTTAACCTAAATTTAAAAAAAAATAATAATTTACGAACACAATAACAATTAAGAAAGTAGTGACGTCGTGAGCTCTAAACATGGATTTGTTTTCTTTATTTACAACTGCAAAATAAAAATAACTTTTTAGTTATATGTACGAGAGTAAGATAATCTATTCATTTCAATATTTCCTAACCAATGAAAAAGCTAATTATATGGCTTGTTATTTATAGTTTATAGTCAGTTAATGCTATCCACTAATTTAATCCGATCATTATTTATTTCATTCGCACCAAGTATATATAATACCTGAACTACCTAATGACTGGCGCATAGTATTATGAAACATGCTTTGTATTAAGTCCATCAAATATTTAACGCTCTAATAATGAGACTGAAAATAATTATTAATAACCTTTAGTTATTACAAATCAACCATTAAATTCGATGATAATTTAAATTAAAATGTTTCTTTGACCAACCATAAATGATTTTTCCATTTTTTTTCTTCTAATTCACCCACAGAATAGATATGCATTAAGATGTAGTTACCAAAAGCAAATACCGTAGAAATATTATAATATGCGTAGCTCCTCACATTTACCATACATTGAGATGGCAACGTGCTACACCAGCGGCCCTAGCGGAGCAAGTTGGAGAAATTAGGTTTTTCCCTATTTCCATTATTCTTACCATTACCTTAGTGAGCGGGCTTAAATATAAGATTGCCATCAGCAAGTGCCGCTAGCAAATAAAACACAGTTTACAATTCTTTGAAATATAAATTAATAAAAGCCCTAGAGTAGCAATAGGCAGCCCGCTCACTGGGCAGAGAATATTATCTCCACATTTATGCACCTCTAACCACAGTTGACACAGGAAGAGGGAAAAATGTTCCTTGGCACTCTACACAAAAATTTTATAATACGATATGTATTTCCATTTTCCATTTTCTCTGAAATATATTGTAAATTATAGAAATCGTAAATTCATGTCATCTGTGATATATACATGCACTTTGTCAAAATACTGGCAACATTCTACAGTAGCGTTTCTAGCGGCCCGGCTCGGCAAGGCTTTCAGACTGTGTTGCTATTATAATAAATATTTTGTTATCTTTCTAAAAAAATTAGACAGTTCACGAGCAGCGAGGCTTTAAATGTAAATACAATCCTAACAGCATCTTGAAATGTTTTTTTTTTAATTTGTACATATACACGTAGTTATATCATAATATATGTAAATTTTCTAATATTTATTTTTTGGATACGCGATTTCTATAATTTATTAAGAATATATTTCTCAGAAAATCTATAATGTATGAACAAAACCAATTCTTGCAACTCGGGCCGCTAGAAGGCTCTAGTGTAGCATGTTGCTATCAAATGTCAGAAGCTGGAGGTATTATCATTTAGTATATTATTCAAATATTTTCTTCGCTCTTATATTTAAGTATGGAATCCTTGTTTGCGTAGCCTTTTCCACCATTCAAGTGTAGGTAGGTTCCTAAATATTTCACTATCCTCATTTCCTCATAATTATGATTCTGAGTACGCTCTTCTATTATTTGACCTTTTGTTTTCTTTCGTGTAATAATCAAATCAAACTTATGTACTTTTTCATATTTATTTAATATCTTTTCAAATGTTTTAACAAAACTCAATTGGTAATTTATTTATTACGAATACCACCGGTACCATGATTCGTGAGATTGGAATAAACTTGAGTACGATCTTAATGAAGAAGCTAACAAACTCAATTATTTTTTATTTAGTAATTATAAGCGCTGTTGCGACACGTTATGCGTGCATGTTTATTCGACAATTACGATCATAAAAATATGAAATTAAATTAATCTCGACCTCGGCTGAACTATGAAAGTAGTATCATGAATTACCCGGGGGTCAGAAGCAGCGAAGAGGCGAGCTAAGTTACGTACTTATATAAAGCCGGCTATCTCGAGTACCACGCTCAGTGCATAAAGAAGTCGCGATGCCGCTGGCACTGACTCGCTAAAAAAATAGTATAAAGATGGCACCTTCCAACCAAGATAATATCTTATATAATACTGAACTTTTACTTAAATTAAATTTTGGTAAATTCGATGTAGAAGTTCTAAAACTTGTACGCAATTGTTATTTTAAAAGTATCCAAATGCGCTGGCAGAAGTACTGTCTAATTAAAATCCACATTAGCATTTTGTACAATGTTCAAATTAAGGCTGCCAATAGACAGACATTTTTTTACACGGAGTATGGAGTCTTAGATATCGTATTTGGATTTTAAGATTGTTATCAGCTCTTATACCTGTTAGCTGATCAAATCTTGATCAGAAGCTAAAATGGGCCAAGAATCGGTGTTTAACCATTCTTTGCCGGTGATATCAACTGATTTGACATACCTGTAATTGTTTCAATATCTATGTAAACATTCTAAACACAAAGGTCATGTTTTCGAAGTTCCTCAGCAATGCATTTATGTATTGGATATATTCATTAAAATATATCATTATTTATCGTTTTTTCGAAAAATCGGAGAGCAAAAATATACGTTTGTCTGCGTGCGTTGATAACTTTCCGAGGTATGTGGTAGCGAGCGAGAGTATTTTTGTCGTTTTCAGCACTTCTACACAATATTTAACTTACATGTGAATGTTATGTACATTTGTACTATTAAAAAATTATTTACGTAAGTAATAAATGTAAACCATTCATTTTCATCCAACTTAAAAATTACAAATTTCTAAATATGTACCCTGTACACTAAATGAACAACACCGGAGGTCGAGACATTTTATGGGAAGGGTTAACGAGAACTAATCAAAAATGTCCACAATTCGAAATGGCGCTTGTTCTTCATCTTAAAATGCGAATTTCATTTAGCAATTCACTATTTCCAAACTAGATGCATACTCCATTAGGTTAGGCCCACATTTATCCTGTAGCTGAGATTCTTCTCAAAAAAATTGTACAATAAAAAAAAAATTATGTTAATAGCGGCGACGCATTAAACTATTCATGAAATTTATTACCTGTGTGGGGTCACGAAATAAAATAAAAAATGCATTCACAACTAAAAATCTTAGTTCCATGATAAATCAGCAAATGTACGAATTGGCATATTTTTTTGAAAGTCATTAAAAAAAAAACTTGCCCGAAAATCTAATCTCATCAAAAATAAATGTTTTATTTTTATTTTTATTAATTGAAAAAATTCTAATTAACCAAATAAATAACCAGGGGTAGGCAGAGAGTACGGACCGCCAAACAACTCGATCTTGGCATACACTTATTGCTTCATTCTTATTCATACATCGTCTCATACATTCTCTTCTGTTATTCCGACTTCTGACATGGCCCGACTCAAGTATTTGATTCACTCGATCATGTAACTAATTACTCATAGGTTAGATTAGATTACGTTTTCGGGGTAGTTTTTGTTTGGCACTTGTAATGACTTTACAATAACAAAAATACTTATTTGTCAATAAGCTGTTAATTTACATTTTTTATTTGAACATATTATAATAGTTTTTAGTAATTGACAAAAAGGTCGATTTTCAACTATACATTCCGGAGCCCGGAGTGCAGCAGGTTTTCAGTAGTGCCTACAGAAATTATATGAAGTTAAAGTTATATCACTTTTAAAAAGTCACCCGATTCATACGCGCTTTGATTTATCCGGTCACCAAAAATCTTAATGTTTGAAGCGATGCATAATGTATCCACTAGTTTAAAACAATCAAGCTGATGTACAAATACAGTACTATAATTTAATTAAAATATGTTTTCATATATTTCTCTGACTTTTAACGTATTTTTTGGTTTCAATACATATATGCATGTCCACGTGATATTTCGTTTATTTTATGTAGCCGATGCGCCTTGTTAATTTCACTATTACCATCGCCATAAAGCCAAATGCTTTTCCCTGTAGCGTATTCACCTAATGAAATTAACAAAATAGTAAAAGTACCACGAATCTTCTGTCCATCCCGGAAGTGGTTGCAAATGGATTGTAATCGCTTTGAAAGGCGGCTGCATTCTACCCGCGCCCGGTCACTGGGTCTCCGCCGTTCTCGGATTGGCTTCTCGCTGATGGCTGATGGACTGCAGTCGGAGGTTAAACGCAGATAATTTCAGGAGAATTATGCGCGGTGAGTGAGAGTGTCCCTCCGCTGCAGATTATAACGTGACTTCTGTGCAGTTGCTGATTTCACAAGTCATTTAACACTTTTTTTTTCTACGTAAAGCCTTTCAAAATAGAGATTATTTTTTAATTTTTTTTTCATACTTTTTATTTTTATTTTCTTATAATTTGCATTACAAATATTTAATTAAATGGTATTCTTGGTCGTACTCTTATCAGAAAAGAGGAGTTCTTGTGTCTGATAAAGGAGCCACGATTCTTAATTTGGTATGCTTCCATTTATAAAGTGTTGTTTTAAGAAATATTTACGTATGTAAGTTTTTTTTTAAAGAAGAGTTTAATTTTGTTCATGTATTCTGTTGGGTAATTAATACAGTGCATTTCCATGGGGAGGATATTGTAATTTTTATGGCTTAATAAATATAACGGATTTGCATTTGAGTTGTTTTAAAATTAGGTGTTATAAATTGATTTCCATTCCTCGTAAATTCGTAATATTCCTGATTTTCTTTTAAGATTTTTCTCCTTCACATTTTTATAATGGAAACTTGTTTAAATATATCTTCAACGTTTGCTACTGGAAATAGTGTGAAAAGCGAATTTGTTGAGAAGGTGGAATTATTTTAAAGAATTACTTTTATGATGATCCTTTGTGAAACTTTTACTGAATTTAAATTATTTTTATAAGATCATCCCCAACCAATAATGCCGTAGATATGCAAAGAGTGAACACGGGCTTAATGGAATAATGCTTGGGCAGTTTAAAAAGAAAAAAGTAAATGTAAAAAGCACCTATGGCAGCATTTTCCAAACCCAGAAAAGTCGAAAATCTAGAATCACGTAGTGTTTTAAAATATTACATACATACCAGTGGCCTGCATCGCTCTATGATCAAAGGTAGGCTCCGTGTAGTGTTTCGAGTTCGGGTTATAATTGTGCTTTGAATATTTTAAAATTGCCATTATATTACCCGCTGATTTTTGTGGCCAACTGAATTGTGGCGCACAATTCAGTTGGCCAAAAGTTCCTTACCAAAAACTTACGCTTTGATCAGAAAGTTATCGAGTTTTAATTTTTTAAATTTTAAGTTCGTATTTCTTTGGGTAGGCACAGCTTTTCAGCCTCTGTGGCGTGCAGTCCAACTGATACTTATATACGTATATCTTAATACAATCCTTAAATACGTATGTGTATATATATATTTATTTTTAATTTTTTTCATTGGGAGTAATAATTTCGTGATTTGAAAATATATTTAAATAAAGCAATTACTTTGTTAAAAACAAAGAATTTATTGCATTTTAACGCCAACCGATATCGCTTATATTAACCTTCATCGAGGCAATTATAATTAGATATTACTTTAAATTAATAAGAAATGTTTTGTACAAACTACTATTTAATATATAAATTTCAACATGTTTCGGAATCGAAGCTTCCCTCATCAGGATGCAAAGAATAATTTTTAATTTCTGTATATTTTTATATTCGTAATTTATTTATTTTTTTCAATTATTTTTACATTTCAAATTAATTATTACCTACTTTGTTCTCTTATTGTTAATTTTTGTATATGTTTGTAATTTGTCTATTCTTACGTTATTATTTTTCTATGTTTATTATTTGTCTATTATTGTCATAATTTTAACAATTACTGTGTATCCTGATGAGGAAATCCTCATGTTGATATTTATATATTAAAAGTGGTTTATCGAAATTAAAGAAAGTGAAGCTATGCTGCCTCATAAATATTATTTTAAACAAATAACGTTTTTAAATGTATAAATTACATTATTCATTTATTTTTTAATTCAAATATCAATTTATGAGACACTGGATTTACGTAATGAACTAATTAAGGCGACGATAAGTACTTTGCATCTATTAGTACGTACATTTAGATATATTGATGTAAAAGGTTGTTTGAAAAATAAATAAATAATATACGTTTCTAGTCAATAAGAGTCATGCATATGGGAATTCGATCAATGGATTGCACGTCCAGACTCCAAGGGGCGTGTGACGCATGACTTAAGCAAGTGTAAACAAGTATCAAGCAATAGTTGAACATTGATGGTAATGTCCAAATTTATTATTATAGTAACCTAGGATTTCATAGACTTTTTTACCATTTTAGCTGCTTCATTGTGTATATGCTTATTTGGAATATTAATTACTCCACACAACGTTCATTGTGTGGAGTATCTCGACGAAGAAATTTACACGCTTTATCCAAATTGCCTATACTTGAAATCCTTCATAAAACAATGTAAAATCCGAAATCGACCTGAAATTTGACACAAAACCTCGTTTCCTAAACCCACCGACACCATGAAAGAATGATCTTTCACTTTTATCAACTGCCTGTATATTTGACCAACGGAATCCATGTAATATAATTCCCATGCATATAATATTTTGTCTAAACCTCCAATCAATCATAAATCATAACTGTTAGAGATTAAATATAAAAATCGTAAGTACCGAGTGTCATAATATGTACTAAATCATAGGAATCCATCCGCATTCGATGTGGCGATGACATAAGAGTGCATTTGGCACACATATAAAAGACAGTTTCAATGATTTTTTTTAATGATGGGTCGATCTCATTGGCCAGTGTCTGTACTTGCTCGCTGTACTGTCCACCGTTCGACGCCAACTTTCTTCACCAATTAAGTTATGCAACGCGCATTATGCGGTGACTCTATAAGGGAATCATCTTCAGTACTAAGTACTAAATCACCGCATTGCGTGTCTTATAATCAGATACATCACCGATTGAAAACATTTGAATACTTAACTTATTATAATGGGGGGAGGGGATACCGCGGAACACATTGCGTATGTAATAAGGTTAGACATATAATACTTTGTCAGGTAGTTTCAAAATCGTGGGTAAATTATTGGTTAATAGGTTAATAGCATTTAGAGATATCGGATATATTATATTTTGCTTATTTTTTTGTTTTGTTTGGTTTTTTCTGTATGTAGCAAAGTTATATTTTGTATTTGAAATGTTAATTTAATTTATACGTGCATAAGCATTAGGCATGTCGGAATGAGGGATAAAATCTTAACATAGAAAAAAAATATCATTCCCAAAGGTCCAGGAATCATAAAACAACGCATAGCGCACAAAATAAAGAAGACAGCTTTCACAACATTCTGCGCGCGCAATTTTCGACTGTTCCGAGGAAGACAGAACTAACTAAAAAAAAAAAATTAAAAAGTTGTCTACTGACTTCCATTTCTTTCCATTTATATAACATAATATATTAAGTTATTAACAACAACAAAATGATAGACCCTCACTTAAGAATGTGAACATGATTTTAAATGTTGAAATGGCTCTAATGCAAAATTCTCTACAGTGAGTTACTACCTTTTTCCTCGGAGCGGTCGTTTTCTCCACCTTGCTAATTTTGTATGAATTCCGATAGATCTGTGAACACAGAAAAAAAAGTGTTTTTCCGTGCGATTTTTGCGTAGGTTTCTATTAAGTTACTGCAAGTTACCGAATGTATTACTAATATCAGTTTCATGAACTGTCAACACACTCAGATTAAAAAAAAAAAACTATTTTCATTTTAAAGAAAACAAATACGAATTTGATTAATTTGACAGTCCAACTCTCAATCATGTAATATAATAAAGCGTTACGAAAGTGTAAGTATCAAAATGACAACTAAAAGTGCGCATGTGGCAAGAGAAAATGCTAGCGCTCATGCAAAGGGCGAAGCGGTGACTAACACACGTTACTTATAGGTGCATCAATTTTCCAAGTCTACAAAATATTTAAAAACACTTTTTTATGGTGATTTACTTCATAGTTTTCCCTTTCGGATAATCTCAAGACAAAGATGTGAATATTTATCGTAAAGATTCTGAATGTAATAAAAGCCTTGTTGAACAAGTTTTAAAATTGAATGATTATCATCGGTGCCCTTTACCGCACACACATCGTTAAGTAACTACTGACCAACAAGCATTTACTGTCATTTATACAAATGAAAGCAGATTGACTCACGGATACTTTTTTTCTGTAAAAATCGGGGCTAATTCACTGTAACGGTAAGTAAGTAAAGGAAAACCGATTAAGTGAATTTGTATGCAGTTTAGACTGTAGGCAGGCATGAGGAATACATAATAGGCTGCCATCGCCTCCCACATAATCATTTCCTAGTAGTTACTTGCGTACCTTATGAATTCACTTATGTGTCGGTTATGCACTTTGACTCTCTTTTGTGAAACGGGTTTGTGATATATAGAGCAGGAGAAAGGGTTTGCAATTTTTGATCACGTGGGTTGGGTGATGTGAAAGCATACGCATCAGTGCTACAGAATACAAGGTGTGAATGAATATAGAAACGTAATAAATAAAAAAACATATTTAATTTTCGTCTGGTTCCAGGGTGGGTGACACTCTCAATATTGTTATGTCGAGAAATCACCAACCGTTCGTCGTTCCTTGAATTAGCTTTTCGTGGAGCATATATTCTTAGTGACCTGATCTGGATGGCCAGTTACGTCCCAAATAATAGAAAATCACTTGCTCGGCCCAATTAGGTCCCCAACATGGCAATTAATATGTTTGGGGAAGCCTTCGTCCGGCAGTCAGATAAATATGACTGACTATTGTTTTTCTGGCGCAAATCAGATAGTGGGTGCCTCTGTCACAACTTTTAATAAACTGAAACATAAAACATTACAAAGACTCCATAATTTGTTGAAAATAACGGCAAAGTGTCATGTGTTCCACAATAAAGGCTCCAGTTGCATTGTGCTTGCATTTGAAAATAAAATAATGCTCTGTGTTGCAACGTTCATTTAAAACTTAAGCAAATAAAATATGGCATTGACATAATCATTGCAGACAAATCATAGTTCAGTTCGCAATAGCTCAAACAATAATATGATGGCTCATTCTCATTCTCATTCTCATACTCATTCTTAGAAAGCTCCCTCATAGGTCGGCATGAAATCAACAATGTCTGCGCACAGCAAACATGCAGGTAATGTAGCGCGATGTCTCGATGCATGGACTCAAGTACGGGTCTGTAGTTATCAGTATATTTATAGCAAGTAAACTGTCAGTATTGCAGATTTCTGTTTTACCATCCTGTGCTTAGTATTTCGTCAGTGAGTCAAGTGATTCACAAGGCTTTTGTGGTATTTATTATTAATGGGCATAATTAATAAATTAGCAAGAATATTTTACAACCGCTTTTTTTTTTTTACAGAAATGCTATCAACAAAAAAGTTGATTAAGTGATGACGCGATAATATCAAGAAACTGCTGAAACCACATACCGCTTTGCTGTTACTGGAAGTACGCAACACCGCTGCTGCACTGCACCGACCCCTGTACGGGCGCCTATAGAAATATACGAAACGGAGCCCTCTCAGTATCACACGAATTATTATTGTACCCGGCATATGTTACCGACCTTATGCTTTGTGTGAGCTCAACGACTTTCTTAGCCATAAGGCTATCACGATTAAATATAATATTTTTTTTGAAGAAGAAGAAAATTTCTTCTGTAAGGGTTTCACTTTGTGATGTCATTATTTTAATCAAAAGAATAAATAACTTAGTTTACATCACTTTATTTATATACAATCAACATGTTTCATGAACAATGTTCACATCATCAGGATTAGTTGTATACTAAACTTAAAAATCAAATATAGATCACATATTGTTGGAAAAGGTAGAAGGAAGGGGAATGGGTAAGAGTGGGGGAAGATTATTATAATTAGGGATTTCAAAGACATTAGCAGGGATTTCAAAGTCATTAGCAGGGAAAAACCGGTTAAGTGGGAAAAGGTTCAAAAGAGGGTTTATAAAAATTTGTTGCTTATTAATTATGTCTGCTTTATTATTTACATTTTTCCTAATTTCTAAAATCTCTAAATTATTTATCTGTGATTCCTTATAACCCGTATGTAATATTTTAAGTCCATGGTTTTTCTCAAAATTATGATCATTTTCCAATAAATGATCTGCGAACTCAGATTCACTGTTGCCATTTAATGCCCTCAGATGTTCTTTAATCCTTACTTCAAAATTTCTATTTGTTCTACCTATATAAAAGTAATTACAATCTTTACAATCTTAACAACAAAGATAGCGACATTAAAACGAAAAAATCGGGCGTTTATAAACCCTCTTTTGAACCTTTTCCCACTTAACCGGTCTTTCCCTGCTAATGACTTTGAAATCCCTGCTAATGTCTTTGAAATCCCTAATTCCCCCACTCTTACCCATTCCCCTTCCTTCTACCCTTTCCAACAATATGTGATCTATATTTGATTTTTAAGTTTAGTATACAACTAATCCTGATGATGTGAACATGTTCATGAAACATGTTGCTTGTATATAAATAAAGTGATGTAAACTAAGTTATTTATTCTTTTGATTAAATATAAGGCTCAGTGACGCGCCAATAAAGTCACCAGTTAATCCCGACAATAATTTCAAACATGCGTTTCTTGGTTTTTGCTCTATTTTAATGTTCCATCTGATTTCAATGAACCCACATGAGGGCCTTCGCTTTTCCGGCTCCCTTTATCATTTTAGGGATTTACGATAAAGAGCTTATAATATTTAGCGTTTGAGAAATGTGTATAATAATAACATTTAACCTTCTTCAACAATTAAGATCAAGATATTGGATAAACGATACAAGAGTAATCAAACAAGGTGAAGAGATGTGGCCGATACAAGTCGAGCGTCGCGAATGTCATCGTTGTTAATGGCATCCGATGCCACGTCCGGGGCGGTTTTCCACTAGTGGCGCTAGTATATCGTAATTTGTAAGGTGTTTTTTTCTGTGGCCAGCAGTGGCTACACGATCACAATTATTATTCCGTTTTCATTAACGAGAGAGAACCAATTGCTTAGACAAGGGACTTCCAGGCAGGCCCGACCCTGTGCTGGCGCTATTTGAGCACTCCGCTCCAGGCGGCAGATTGCCAAGGCGCTGTATCAGGGCCGCCGATAGTAATTAGTGCTCAGTTTAGCACTTACGCGCCCAGCGATGACACAGCACCTATAATATATTAAATGCTTTTATTTTCCTGGCATCATAATATATTAAATTATTAATCCATATTCTAATACATAAATTGTTGAATATGGACTTTTAATGAAATTTATTTCACACATCATTAAACAATAAAAGCTTTGACTGCCCAACTAGGAATAAAAACCAGTTTTAGGGCAGTCAAATTGACAAGTTCAGCTCATGTTAAGTGCCATTTAACAAATTAGAATTTTTTTTAAATAGTATTGCCACAGTATGGCAATACGACACATTCAGAAAAAATGTGTAATTATCAAGCGATATAAAGAATAGTACAGAAAAAACATATTGAATATATTTAGTTTAGCAAGCACAAAAAGCAACTTCACCACATGCTTGTTCCCTTTCCATTCTCTGGTTAGGGCCTTCAATCCAGCCAAGATCCCCTCCCAAAGAGCACAAATAATGCAACACAAATTCAGTAAAGCAAATCGAACAATGAGATGGTAGCAGTAACAAGGCCAAAACGCCACTAATGTATATGTTTGTAATTAAAAAAATAAAAATACTTTACTATTTATTATATAATTGAAAATACACTTTGTATATACCACTTTATTTAAAATATATAAATATTTCTACATGTTCCGATAGCAATGCTATCATCTTCAGGAAGAAATGAATAAAAAAATAATTTCAAGTATAGAAAAATGATAAAAATTTAAAACAATAACAAATTAAAATTATTAATTAAATTATTTTTTAAATTTTATATCATTTTTCTATACTTGAAATTATTTTTAGTATTCATTTATTCCTGAAGATGATAGCATTGCTATCGAAACATGTAGAAATATTTATATATTTTAAATAAAGTGGTATGTACAAAGTGTATTTTCAATTATATAATTAATAATGATGCCACAAAGTTATAAAGCATTTGAAGAAAATATTATACTATTTGTTTAATTTTGAATGCGCTCTCCGCCTAAGCAATTGAACGTCTTCCCAACCAATACGATTCACGGCGCACGGCGCCTCGCTCCACTATTTCCATGATGAATATTGATACCAGTTTAAATTTTTGTAAAAAGAAAAATTTCTATCAATTAATTTTATTATACTCGTACATACATTCACACAAACAAGGTACATAGGTTAAAAACATTTATTTTTTATTTTAAAATATATATACATAATCTGATTTTTCATAAACCTACGTATATAATGCATATAATGTATATAATGCAAAAAATCCCACATAGGCAAGGCCGCCAGTGCGTGGGTATACCTGGTATCAGTTAGTGGCAGTATATTGGTATGTTTGTATTAATACATGGATGTTGAAGGTAAGTTAAATAAAAATTATAAGTTAAATAAGAAAAAGAAAATGAAAAAAAAAATGGGGAAAATATACAATTATAGTAGGTAAAGGTTGATAACTTTGGTTCTAATCCAGTTTTTTATAACATTTTTGTATGTGTGTAAAGACGATATGTTTGGACATTTACACTCTGGAGATAGTAAATTATAAATTTACCTTAATTTTAAAATATGCCTACATAGTTTTTGTTCGAACCATAAATTCACAAGAGCGTGAAGGAGATATATTTATGTAGAAATAGCAGGTCAAAATGAGACAGCCATAGGGTTCAAAGAAATCTTACTGAAAGAGTGGAACAGCGCTATACAAATTTAGTGTTTTCTCACTCTTTCAGCGATCAAGCAATTCAACGTTCTTTCGAAAAGTGTGAATGCTAACTAACTAACTAACCATCACGCCGTTTCCCCGCAGGGGTAGGCAGAGAGGACGGACCGCCAAACAACTCGATCTTGGCATACACTTCTTGCTTCATTGACATTCATACAACGCCTCATACATTCTCTTCTGTTGTTCCGACTTCTGACATGGCCCGACTCAAGTATTTGATTCACTTGATCGTGCCATGTCTTCCTCGGGCGTCCCCGAATGCGTGCATACAAATTTAAGCGTTTTAATTATTATTATTTTTTAATTTACGTTTTTAATCCAGCAGGACTGGGTGGATAGTGCAAACCCAATCTGCCACATTACATGAGATATATACAAATTATTTCCTGCAAATAGAGAAAATAATACAGGTATTTAAAAAAAGGTAAAAGAATAAGAATAGTGAACATAGAGATTAATTTTGTACACTAAAATATACATTAATTTGAGATTAGACATAATGGACTAAGATGGCCTAGTTATTTGCACAACATTCTGACATTTTATGACGTGTTGATAATTTTATTGGTTCGTTTTGTTTCGTTGTTCTGTTTTCGTTTTTTTTACACTGCTTTGCAAATATATCAGAACAAAAAATTTACACGTTATAAATGTATAAATTAATATATAAATGCAATTTTGAATTTATATATTAATTAATTTTACAATTTCGATCTGTTAGTATGTATTTTGTTATTTTCTGATTGGAAACTTGCAAAATCGAGTGGTTATCAGTGGTAACATATTATTTAAAGCAGTAATTATTACCTATATAAGAAAGAAGTAGGTATTGTACATATTTTATACGTATTTTATAAATATACTTCAGGTAAATGAATATAGGGTAGGTAAATAAAGGTACTAAATCCTCAAATCGGGTAGATAATAATCCGCAAATTGCCATTTCTGGTAATTCGTTATTTTATTTTCGACAAAAAAGTTCCTCGAAACTTTAGGTTTAATTGTTTGAATTTAGGTGTTAACAGGGGCGCCTAAATTTTCCTGCGCTATGCGCCGTTTAGCTCGGGGCCGGGCTTGCTGTGTTTGCTTCTGAGGCGACCAAATAGACGTTTGTAGTCGTTCTGCTGGCATCCTGAGCAAATACCCAAGCTTATTCTCAAGCCTAACATTTATCATTTCATTCATAAGTGCAGTGAAACAAATGACGCACATAAACTTAACGTTTAACAATATTTGCAAGCCACTGCGCAGAGGACATGGACTTTCGATTCCACTCGCCGGGTTTAAACGTTCACGGCGTTTCTACCAAACCAGATCGATGCTAACATTATTCTGTCTGCCTGTCTTCTAGTACTCCATCAGATGCTAGACACATACTAAACAGGTAATCCCAAGAATTGTGAAGTTTGTGGTCAATTTACATAAAGCCTTTCAATGAAATAGACATGCCAATAAAATTGATTACCTGTCAAGAAAGAACTTCGATGTTTCAAAACGTTTGATCAATTGCAACAGAAGTAAGGAAAAATTGAGCCAACGAATACGCCCACAATACTCTTCAATCTGTATATAACTTCAGTTCGGTTCTAGACACGGTACTCATCTCATGCGATAACTCCAGTACCCATGCGGTGCTAATTGAGCGTAGAAACTGACGATAATAATAAAATTAAAGATGCGACCCGCGTGCAGATAATACGTTACCGGGGATTTCCTGCCGATGCGTATGTATTACGATCGAGGTATTTGTGCTTGGTTAATTCGTTACGCTTACTTTTAGGCGTATCTTGAATAGGCGATTTAAGGTAAACCACGAAGCTGTCATTTCTAAAGTCGTATACATGCGATTCAACGTAGGATTGTTCTTACTCACAAATACTGTTTTACAAATCAAGCTCATGTCATGTTTGGACGTGCGTTTTCTCGCCCAACATATCGTAAGAATCCCATCTAATAATGTGACAATCCTAACTTATGCCAGGTTGATAGCGCCCAAGTAAGGAGGGCGACAACTCGGCTCAGGCAATAGAACATCTATTTATTCACTAGAGAGATCCTGTTTACTAGGCTGGTATTTATTACCTTGCATTAGTGTGAAATCATTTTTTTAGAACTTAAAATACCTCGTTGTGTGCACTACTTAATTTTGAAATAATTAGAAATATTCCTACAAATATTTTATCGCTACCATTTGAATTTGTAACAGATCACCAACCCCGTCTCTTTAGCGGGTCCGGCTAGCGTCGCAATAATTAAAAATATACAGCTCGACACCCTTAACTTTGCAGTCAATGGGGTTGCTAGTGTTGATTTTGTTAATACAAAAAATCTATTGATCTATAAAATAGGTAAAATGACAATGCTTTAGCGACTACTGGCTTTATGACAATGCTGTCTAAATTATATTTTTTCATATGAAGCGGTAACTTGGTGATGTGACATTATAATTTATAAAATAAAACAATAACTTTGTTTTACATCACTGTTATTTATACTTTAGCCGACCGGGTCTAAATTATTTTTTTCTTGCGAATAAACACTTACGAATACGACTTCGAAACTACTATAATGTTGATTTGTTTCTAAAGAGGATTGCTCAATAAATCGCAGTCGATGAAATCTTAAGATATTACCAATAACAACATAAACCATTCAGCGTTTCGTTTATGCATTGGATATTGTCGATATAACCCACTTATTCATACAATATTCAAATTTTACGATTGACAATCTCACCACTCAAATCGGATAAATATACATTGTTAAAATACAAACAAGATGAAATGATAATATAAGCAGATTGCTGTTTAAAAAGCGCAGTAAGTACTCACACTCGGTTCAATGACAAGACCTACATAAAATAAGAGAGTGGTACACAACAAAACACCATGCAAACGGGCATATTTTTTATGGGAATTCTTGTATATCTAAACATTTTACACAAAACGCTCAAGAGATGACTTTGAACAAAAAAATGATTGACCCACTGAATAAATTTGTAGGTATAATGAATATAAAATATAATTATACGGATATTAGTAGGTAATTCCCTTATCGTTATGAAATGAAACGCAATAACTTTATTTCAATTTCTCGCCACCAGTTAGAGCTTAGAACAGTAGGTAGTTATAGCTACAAAATAAAATAATGTAATAAATTAATTAAAAAATTACTTACTTATTATTATAGTTATTATTATCTTAGTTATTATTATCACCACATTATTAATATACAGAGATATCAAAGCGATGATTTCTTCATCAAGAATATATAGAATAGTAAAAAATAATAATGTCACGTATAGACAAATATTAAACATAGAACACAATAATGAAAGAATAAACAATTTAAAAACGTTAACAAAAATTGATTAAAGTAGGTTAATTAATCAAAAATGTTAATAAAAAATTATAATAAACATTCAATAACAAATTTATATTACAAATTAAAAAATAAAATATTTTTACGATTAATATTAATATGAAAACAAACTGAAGAGATAGCTATTTTTTAAAAGTATTTGATTATTGATTAAATTTAATTCGCTATTAGCGCTTTTAAATACAGTTATTTTTTTATTACTTTATTAATAATGACGCCACAAAAATTATAAAATAATTTAAATTATATTTATACTAGCTCAAGTACATGGCTTTGCCCGGGGTTATGAATGGTTTGAAGTAAAGTTTTGAGGTTGTAATGTGTCTTACCCTGTAATTTGCCTTTTATTTTTAGTGTCAAATGTAGATTTTGTATGAAATGATATATGATTTTTCTATGAGAATTCCGCACAAGAGTCCCAACTGCACAAGAGTCCCAACTTCACAAGAGTCCCAACTGGTCTCAACCTGGTAGAATCGATTTCGGAGAGGGTGTAGGTACTACCGCCCCGGAAACCATTTAATGGCTAACTAACACCTCTGTCATAGGTCTCACCAAGTGGTTAGATTCATTTGGTTAATAAGCAGGGGTGCCGGGTTCATGGGGGTGAGATTTGCCCGGGTGTTAACAGTAGAGTATGTTTGAAATGATATATGATTTTTGTATGTTAAAACCGCACAAGAGTCCCAACTGCTTTCAACCTGGGAGATTCAATTTGGGAGGCGGGTGTGAGTACCACCGCCCCGGGATTTAATGGATAAGCAACACCTATCCCATTTTTTTTATATGAATACCGCACAAGAGTCCCAACTGCTCCCAACCGTCTGGAGCCAGTGAGACTATGGCATTCCTATTGGGGAATGTTGTGAGGCTGAAGGTATTGGGGAGGGGAAGGAGAAGGGGAAGAGGGAGGTGAGGAAATAGATCGCATAGATCATAGATCTCATAAATCACCCCAAGTGATTCGCTACGTTTGGTGACTTAGAAAGGGTGTCCAGGTTCATGAGGGCTGAGGTTTTTCCAGGTCTTACCAATAGAGTATGTATGAATTTTTTAATGATTTTTCTACGAGTTAACTGCACAAGAGTCCCATCTGCTTACAACTTTGTGACTTCGCAAGGGTGCCCGAGTTCATAAGGGGAGGTTTGTCCAGGTCTTGGCGGGGCATGTGTCTGCCCACCAACTGCGTAGTAGGCCGGATCGAGAAAGGCCGATTGAGAGAGACTCTTTGGCCTCTCCAGCTAGACCTGCATTCTTGATTATTGTCTTGCACCGCAGTGGGAGGGATGGATTCAAACGTCACTCCTGGACGCACTGAACCCCAGATTCGTACCCACCCCTCATACCTTCTTCTTGCCCAGAACTTCCTTCCTTTCCTTAAAAGACCTTCCACACAGCATCCCCAAGGATTAAATAGGCCTTGCCTATGTGTGGAGTTAATGTAAAAAAAATAAAATCTGTAGCCAGTGGGACTACGGAATATATTATGTTAATTGACTAAATTATGAAATAACACAAATTAAACAAATAAAATTGCTTAAATGGCTTTTGCCGTATTTTGTGACCAGATATGAATAGCCAGGCACTTCCTAACCTTCCTCTACTCCATCTTTTTTCCATTCCCTTTACCATCAGCCTGACAACATACCTTAATTTGGGGTACAATAATCTCACTTGCTTGAGCGGCACTCACATGAATAAAAGTTATTATTTAGGTACGCTATTATTTGTTTTTATTATTTAATGTTCAAACGATGAAACAGTTTTACTCAAATTTATTATAAAAATAAAACTGTGCAAATGTATTTAAAGAATTTATTATTAATTAATGTTGGCGATAAACCGTTTTACTAATAATAGAATTAAAACCATGGAAAAATATTTAAAAAGAAAAAATATCGGCGTAAGCTGGATTTGAACTGTAACCACCGTAACTAAACAACAATTTTGGCGACCGACTTAACCACTCACCTGATTGTCTGTTCTGATTTTAGCTATTTATAGTAATTAATTGTTATTTTTGTGAAAAATCGTTTATGTAAAATTTATTGTTTGGGCACTATATGATTTTTGTATAAAATTTGCTGGAAATGGCTAATGCCGTATTTGGTGACCAGATCTGAATAGCCAGGTACTTCCCCACCTTCCTCCTTCTCATCCCCTCTCCCATCAGCCTCACAACATAAGCCAATTTAGGATGCCATAGTCTCACTTGCTCCAGGAAATTAGTGCGGACCTTTGTGCGCTGCTCACATGAATATACAATAAGTTAGTTAAGTAGGGGTATCGTTAAACTAAATTTACCTATCTTTTTTTGATCCTGTACACATTTTTATTGTATCCTGTTACAGAAAAGTTATGTAAAAGATTAAAAAAGGGAAACTCCAATGCAGGAATAATCGTAATTATTAGAATTACAAGTTGATAATAAATATATAAATTAAAAATATACTTTGTATTTACCACTTTAATTAAAATATATAAATATTTCTCTACATGTTTCGATAGCAATGCTATCATCTTCAGGAATAAATGAATACTGAATATATATAATATTTATAATATATTCCTGAAGATGATAGCATTGCTATCGAAACATGTAGAGAAATATTTATATATTTTAATTAAAGTGGTAAATACAAAGTATATTTTTAATTTATATAATTAATAATGATGCCACAAAGTTACCAAGCATTTGAAGAAATGATAATAAATAGCCTAAAAACAACATAATTTAAATAAAAATGCTTTTTTATAGTACATACTTGAAAGATTATTTTAAGTTCTATATATTATATTTTAAGTTATCTAATTAACAATCAATCCTTTCTACAGGGTTAGGCAGAGAGGATGGATCGCCACATAACTCTGTCTTGGCACACACTTCTTCCTTCGTCCAAATTAATACATCGTCTCATACATTCTCTTATGTTATTCAGACTCTTCACATGGCCCGACTGAAGTATTTAGTTCACTCGATCGTGCCATGTCTTTCTCGGGCATCCTCGACTACTTCTACCATTCACTTTCACGTCATATATTATACTTACAATACCTTCTTCTTTAATCCGCTCTACATGCTCAAACCATCTAAGTGTACGCTTTCATCGGCCTTTCATTATTTCCGGATCTCCACATTTTTTAACACAGTCGTACAAATTATGTTATTTTAAGAAACATAGTTTACCAATACCGACGTAATTATACTTTTTTATTATTATCTCTGGGGTAAAGATGTATGAGAAACTACTATAATTATTATATCATTGAACATTGTTTAGATATGTTTAATGTCGCTGATGACAGCTTATTTAATAGTTTAATGAACTTTATCAAAATATATAATATTTCTAGCCTAGCTTAATTGAGGGCAATATTTGCAAACATGCACCATTCCAGTATACTTGAAAAATTAACCTTATTGCTGATTTTTTTTTATATG
Organism: Halesus radiatus; assembly: GCA_022606495.2. NCBI lineage: Eukaryota > Metazoa > Arthropoda > Insecta > Trichoptera > Limnephilidae > Halesus > Halesus radiatus. Next base: position 63,353 of record JAHDVE020005550.1, read on the forward strand.
AATACACAAGAGTCCCAAACTGCTCCCAACCGTCTAGAGACAGTGAGACTATGGCATTCCCAATTGGGGAATGTTGTTAGGCTGATGGTATTGGGGAAGGGAAGGAGGGGGGGGGGGAAGAGGAAGGTGTGGAAAAGGGGAAATACCTGGCTATTCAGATCATCTCACCAAACACGGCTGAAAGCCATTTCAAGCAACGTTTCAATTCTGAATGGTGGTCTTTCACCAGGGCGATACTGAGAGTATCTTCCACTCTGGAACGTGCGCAAATATACTATATGTTATTTTTAAATGAATTAATTGTGAAACAACATAAATAAATTAAATAAAAATTACTTGCGCACGCCGGGATTTGAACCCGTGACCTTGGGATTCGTAGTCGAGAGCCTTACCCCTCGACCATGGAGGCCGTCAATTAGGCCGTGATTATTAATATATACGAGATGTATATATACTTATATATAGATAATGACATTTATTTGAAAATGTATGTCATTTGTTAGAGGTTATTTTAAGGATAGAATCTCAGTCAAAGACACCCAATCAAGATAACGACGATAGTCAGCGTAGAGTAGGTAACATACAAAGGTAGTTGTTTTTTCGGAATCTAAAATGCAAATAAGACAGGATCCGGATGAACACGCTATACGCAGACAAATTGTCAATTTTTTTCCGAAATTACCATACACTGGCAAGGAGGTATACGCTATGCTCTTGATTTCCGTAAGAGAGTTTAAGGTCACGAAGACCATGCAAATCCGAACTCACTTTCTAAAAAAACATCGATAAATCTTTCATTGTGTTATATATGGGTTTGGTTCGAACTGTCATTATGTCAATAGCTTAGTCCCGACTCCGAGAGGCATACCACGCTTGGACTAAACAAGTGCGTACACGTATCAAGCAATAGTTAATTAAACATTAATAGAAATGTCGGAATATTATGATTACAGTCGCAAATGTTTTCGTTCACTTTTTTCATATTTTGACGGCTTAATTATTTATTTGCTAGTTAGGAATGTGTGTTTTACGTTACGTGGACTGTCTGAACGATGCTATTCACTTGCAAACACTGTCTGGGATTTACATGCGTATTCATGGAAATCATTGTATTCATACTTAGATATAGGTAGGTTAACACAGGTCAATATCGTGGAGGAATAACATTCTAATGAGGTTGTGTTACTTTTTTTCTTCGGAATTTATTTTCAACTGCTCTTTTTAAATAGAAGGATGTACAATCGCCGAAAGGGCTCCACCCCATTCTTTGGAAATAGATGATCTAACAAATACTTTGAGCCTTCTATATTTCATTCCATAAACAATTTGGGCATATTTTGACCTGATATGACCGAGTCAAATGGTTTGTTCCTCTTTTAAGTATTCAGGAGTTCCTTCTCCTCATTTAAAATATTATTAACGCTAACGTTATATATAAAAATCAATGTAAGTTTGTAATTTGTTTGTTTGTACTCGATTTTCTCGAAAATTACTGGACCGGATTCGCTGAAAATAGCACAGTTTGTTCTTATTAGTACCGGGAAGGTTTAGAGAGTAGTTTGAATGAAATCCAATATGAGAAACTGTTGGTATAATCTCATTCTCATTTCTCATTTCTCATTTCATTGCCGGCAACCCGGGCGTTTATTGGCATAAAATTTTAACATTTACCTTTAATTTACCCGTCTCACTAGACGATGTCTGTAAAACAATAACTTTGTTTTACATCACTTTTATTTAAACTTTAGCCGACCGGGTTTCGCTACTACCGTAGCTTCTTCAGGGCAGTTTTATTTTTTAAATTATAATGTCACATCACCAAGTTACCGCTTCATATGAAAATATGTTGCTATAATGTTTTAAAATTAGTATGAAAAACATTGAACCCGCCATGTTTTATTTAGGTTAGCCCATAGATATAACACTCTGGTTAGCCACAGATTGCACATTCAAAAGAATAAGGTTTTTTTAGGTAGAATATTTTCAAAATGGAAAACACGAGTAGGTACTTACTTAAGAACTTTATGATTTAGATGTATTTTGAAAAAATAAACGTTTGGAATGAAATAAAATATTCAAATGAATGTTTCTGTATTCGGAAATAGTTACTTTCGCTGTCAAATCAATTATGGCACCCTAATGACAAGTGAAAAATCCCGAGCAAGGCCGGGTACACATTAGCTAGTTAGCTTTAAACTAACAAGTTGTGGAAAGTAGTTGTGATTGATCTAAAAATTGTGCTATTACTTTATTGATTTTTTTTGTTTTCTTTCTCTGCACTAATATTATGTTTTATTTTGCTTATTATTTCACTTTATTTTTTGGCATTTCCACTTAGTAACAACTAAACCTTCACTTACACATGTTGTGAACATTTTTAACCGGAGTGTTAAATAATTTTGGATTATGACATAATCTCTAGGTGATGATCAAAATTACTATTAAATTAATGAATGTATATCAAATGTATTCGCACAGCTAATAGTTACGTAACGTGTTTGTTTGTAGGTGGATTGTAGAGACAGTTAATGTAATCTAGTCACTGAACTATAATGGTTTTGGCAAGCGTCCAATGACAAAACTATTGTCGTGTCACAAAATGATTGACAATCAGGAACTAGGCGGAAGTTCTTATGTAAGTGGAACATAAACTCTCCATAGTGACCAATGACAATAATTAGTATGTTCGTGTGAACAGGGGAGCACTGGGTTGCCAGGTAGATACTTCCCTGTGACATTTCTGGTTCGTATAGTAATTAGCTATTATAACCAGAGTAACTCGTAGTAATCTTGGTATGTAATATAAATATATACAGTACTTTTTTAAAAATTTAATGTAGATCAAATTTAATAATGTTATTATTAGTTCTGCAAGTATTTTTATTTTTTTTATTATTATTATTGCGACAGCTGTTTCGGCGTTCAAGGCCATTTTCAAACTGCGGTTAATCCACACTGTGACGACCTAATTATATGGTTTTATTTACTCCCGCCCAAATGTAATTCGGACGGGTTTTTGTAAAATAATGATTTATTGTCAGTAAAACCGATTTATTTAGAAAATAATTAAAATTCTCTATTCTGTCAGGTTTTTACATTTGTAATGTGTTTCCCCGTATTTATTATTTAAAAAAAAATAGAAAAATATTAAATATACAAATAGAAATTAATAAACAAAGGAATGATCCTAATATAAAATTAATTAATAAAGTAAAGAACATTATATATTCACCTTAAGAAGACATTATCATTTAAATGCGGGTATAATAAAATACGTGTATTTGAATTATATTTAAACTTAATTACAATAATGACATATTATTATTATTACTATTATTATTATTATTATTATTAATTGTTCATAGATCATATAAAACGCTTGGTTTCATTCCGCGTGTATAAGTAAAGTGTTCAGTAATGTTATAAATGTTATATTTCTCATTAGTCAATTGGAATATGCTTCACCAATTTGGAAACCACAGTATAAATTGTACATCAACAGAACGTTTTGAAGAAAAATTATAAAATATCTTACATTAGAATTCAAAAATAATTTTCAATGTACATTATAATCTTTGCAGCAAAAGGCGAACAATAGCTGATTTAATATTTCTACATAGAATATTAAACGATACTATCGACTGTACCGAACTTCTGACCCTAATTAATTTTAACATACCTTTGCGCTTACCTGCCATACATCACTATTCCACGCGCATAGTTACAAAACAAATGCAACGGAAAATTCGCCAATAATTGAAACCGTGCTCTTCATACCTTCAATAATAATTCCCTGAACCCTAACATTGTCAATTTTTCGGTTTCAAAAAGTGTTGATCTATAAAAGTGAAGCGATGTGTATGCGTATTAAACAGTTAACATTAACATAATGTTTCTTTTAAATGAGAAACCAAACCTTTAGAAAATAAATGTCACTATTGAAATATGTATATCGTATAACAAATATTTTGATATTGATATATGTAATCGTATATCAAGTATTTTGATACTGATATAAATATCAATGTGTTTTCTGACCTGATTTCAATATAGCAATCTTTTTTAGACATATTGAATACTTTATTAAATACTATAGGTATACTCTAATAAATATAATATCAACGACAAATGAGATTTTAATAGTAACTGCAACATCACGCAATGTACAGTGTTTTCTAATATTATGTCCTGTGCGTTCAAAATCATATCTTCCGAAAAATAAAACTTTGTAATATAACGTATAAATCTGGATTGACCTGCCAGGTATTCCATTTAATTTAACATTAATTAACAAAGTAAGGAAAGTTATATACTCACCGCTTCTCAGTATGTTCACATTATCAAAACAATAAAACACATTTAAATAAATCAATTAAGACAACATTGTCAGTTAAATACGAGTAAACACGTTATAAATGTGAAAACCTCACAGAATTCAGAATTTTAATTGTTTTCTAACTAAATCGGTTTTACCGATAATAAATCATTACCCGTCCAAATTTAAAAGGAGTGGGAGTAAATCAAATCATATAAATAAGTCCTCACAATGTGGATTAACCACAGTTTGAAAATGGCCTTAAAAGCCGAAACGGCTGTCACAATAATAAAAACAAAAATACTTGCAGACCTTAATAATAACATTATTAAATTTGATTTACATAAAATTTTTAAAAAAGGTATGTTTCTGTATATATTATTTTACATAATAATATAAACCCTAGCAAGCAATATTTGTGAAGCGCCCTTGTTATTATTAAATTAACACACTGAAAATAATTTATTACGGTGTGGAAATTATTTATATTATTTTGGCATTAATTTTAAACAAAATGATTCACTAAGTAATATGGAATTTATTCTATTTTGTATTGATATTTTCGCCACATCGCTGCGTAATATACGAGTACAGTGTCTATCCTGATATACACCTAATTTTACAAACAGATACATAAGTAAATATTATAGCACATACGAACTGGAGCGTTCTGTAATATTATTTTTAAATTGAATAGATTATAAAAATAATAATTTAAAAATAACATGTGAACAATTTCTTTTTCACAACAAAACACAAAGTTTGTAAAGGGTTCGTATTTATAGCCGTAAAAACCTTGTCGGCTATAAATATACCTACCTAAACTTTTCTTGTCACGTTACACTGCCACTGGTGATGTGATCGATCATTCGAAAACAGTGATGTTGAAATTGGACGATCTTATGTTGCCATAATAATTGATCAGCCCATGTTAAACGCTCCAACTTCGACATCAATAATTGCAACATAATTACAATCAGCATTTGAGGTCAATATTACTTAGTTAAGTCTCTCTGAAATCCTGTAAATGAGTATTTATTTAACCACGGTGATACCATCACTGATAATTTTTACTACTGCGCTTAACAATTTACATTCAAAGAGGCAACGCATCATTTATCCATATGGGAAGGCATGGAATATCGTACAACTTTGCACTATACTCCCACTCTTTTTAATTGAAGTGGAAGAAGGAGTCGGTTACAAATTAACACTAGGGTAGGTACACTAGATAAATGTTTTAGTTATTTATTTATTTTAGACATATACAGTACATTTTATTACAAATTATAAAGTTAGTATATTAAAATTTACATTATTAAAGTACCTATTACGTATGTCGATACAATATCTCATTAATTTTGTCTGAGGTGAGAATGCTTCTTAGCTAATGAATGCATGTGTGACTAATATTAATATAACTGATATGTGTATATTAAATCATTTTTTAATCATACGGAACGTTTTTTTTTTTTTTTTAAATAAATGGCCTACGCTGCGGTCTGATTTTACGAACTATACCATACCGTATCACTGGTATGGTAAATTGTACCACCGGTATGATAAATCGTACCACTGGTATGGTAAATTGTACCACCGGCATGATAAATCGTACCACTTGTATGCTAAATTGTACCACTGGTATGACAAATCGTACCACTGGTATGGTAAATTGTACCACCGGTATGATAAATCGTACCACTGGTATGGTTACTTGTACCACTGGTATGGTAAATTGTACTACCGGCATATAAATCGTACCACTGGTATGATTAATCGTACTACTGGTATTGTAAATTATACCACTGGTATGATTAATCGTACTACTGGTATTGTAAATTATACCACTGGTGGGATTAATCGTACTACTGGTATTGTAAATTATACCACTGGTATGATTAATCGTACTACTGGTATTGTAAATTATACCACTGGTATATAAATCGTACCTATACTGTCATCAAGTACTTAAGTGAAAACATATTATAAGTTCACCTTTTACGTATATTTACCATACATAATAATTATTGTAAACCATTGGTTTTCCAATTAAAATAAAAGAATCTCAAACATGGAAATGAGAAAAACTGAACATTTTTAACGCATACGCGCTTCGCATATATCTGGTTTACTGGTGCAAACTTCGTGCACCCATCCAGTCACGATGATAATTTATCTGAATCGATCAAAATAACGTTTGTATTTATTTTTATATGAATACCGCACAAGAGTCCCAACTGCTTCCAACCGTTTGGAACTAGTGAGACTATGGCATTCCCAACTGGGGAATGTTGTGAATCTGAAGGTATTGGGGAGGGGAAGGAGAGGGGTGACAGGAAGGTGGGGAAATACCTGGCTATTCAAATCTGGTCACCAAACACGCCTAAAAGCCATTTCAAGCAACGTTTCAATTCTGAATGGTGGTCTTTCACCAGGCGATACTGA
>JAHDVE020005551.1:0-109634 GCA_022606495.2 Halesus radiatus
TACACTGTAATACCTATTATGTTCTCAAATAATGTAATAAATACCCATAGATTTAGTAATCCCGAAAGTAGTTTTAAATATAATTGTGAAGCCGTTCCGTCAACAATAAACCAAGTTTTCTCGGCCATAATGTACAATATTAGGAATAGAAATGGGACTCACTCCCGACATGCTATACATAACGTAGATTTAGTTTTAATTGTATCAGTCTGAAGATGCCCGTGATTGGGTGAAACCGGTCCGGTCGAAAAAAAAGTGGAAGATAGTTACAAAGGTTTTTTAATAAAAAAAACATATTAAAATGGAATTCCACCATGAATTGACAATATCGATATCACAAATAATCTAACAAGAGCATTAAAAAATAATGAAGTTGTTGTTATATGGATTAAATATGATAAGGTAATAAAGCTAAGATCTCATGTTTTCAATATCTTACGGCCTAGTGACACAATTATTGTAAAAGTGTAAAGAAATCTGCGATGGAACCGAAATATCTAAATATTTAGTTATTATAAATTAAACTGTTTTAATGTTAGGGTAGCAGAGATGCATTTTCGATTTTTATTACCACTTATTGTAAAACTTTTACAATAATTCGGTGGCTAGTAAAATAAAATAAAAAAAAAATAATAAAAAAAATTAAAAAAAACTATAGAAGACTTGGGAATAAAAATGAATGACATCGTTTTTATAATACCTATATTTTTTGTATTACGTAAAATAAGCTTGTTTTAATAAGGAACGTTTGGATATTTAAATTATTGTACATATTTTATATGTTGATGGCTTATACATAGAAAATTATAAACTTTTTCCTAAACTCGGCGTATTGAGTAAAAAACATATATACATAGAAGTTTGCTTTTAGCTTCTATAAATATACATTATACTCTCTAAAACACGGAGACGTTATATCAACGAAGAGTTTTCAAGATTTCAATTTCCTTTACCTCGAAGTAATAATTTATTTTATTTTCGCGTTGATTTTTTTATACCTACGTAAATACATAATAAAAATAGTGTATTTTGGAACCAGTATTAATATAGCATTAAGTAATTCAAATAAACTGCAAGCATACTAATGTTCTTTCATTCTTTGTGTTATACTCGTAAAACTCAAAATAAGTAAAAAAAAAACACGTGGCTTGGGCGCGCATTAAGAATACCAGAAGGTCGAATTCCGCGGAAAATTCTGACTGCTATTCCAGAGGGAAAGACGTCCAGTGGGCCGCCCCAGACACAGGTGGGAGAAGCAACTCCAGAGGCGGAGGCGCCTTGTGGATGCGATGGGTTCGCGACCCGATGTATGTATGTATAAGCAAAAAAATATATTCCTAAATTTTTTCAATATGTAATAATACCTTTTGAAAGAACGTCGGTCATGACAATTTTCAATCAACTGTAAAAAAAAATAAAACAATAAATTTTGAATATTATCTGTGATTATTTTGGCGCCTGATAAGCATATTTTACGTAGTTCCACAAAGAAGATAGATGTGGACATTCGAAATTGTAGTAAAAAATAAAACAAAAAAACGTTTGTGCTGGTTTTCAAAATGTGTTCTTTTTGAATCAAAAAAGTTTTTTGAAGCAGCAAGTACTAATTCCTTTGAAGAAACATCAGGTATTTTTTACTACTTTCAGCTCGCTATTTTCTTTCTATCTTAAAGCACAGAAATTTAAAACATCATGTACTCATGTAAAAACATGACAACATGTCACATTATTTGTCGCATATTTTACAACAGTTCATTAAGTAAAATGTTTGTTCAAAATAGCGCAAAGCCGGGTATAACTACTAGTTATATGTTGTGTCCATAAGTACATTACGTGGGTTTAATTATTTTGACATCGAAGTCACAGAGTAGACAGAAGGGAACTACCCCTCAACTTTTAAGGGAAAAGAACGCCTGGGGTGATTTTTAATATTTTTGATGCAAAGACAAAGGGGGTTCCGTTCAGTAGAGATGCCTTTTGTCGAGTTGTCACAGCAATCAGAAAGCCAATACATCAGGCTGGGAGGGGGCGGGGTGGGTTAGGGCGGGTGGCGATCATAAGTGCAAAGGCGATTGCAGTAGGTGCCGGTTGCCGGTTCTTTCTCCCTACCACTAATGAAAGTAACCCGTGTATGTAGGACTCGTTGCATTTCATCAAAAAACTTATTAAACGCCCACATTTTGAATAATCTGAACCCCACGCGTGGTCTTTGTTGTTTGTAGAACTTGTTTACTGAAGGCGGCTGAATAGCAACAAGTTCGGCATAAGCAAAACAAATCGTGCCTTTTTAGCTTACAAAAGCTAGAGCAAACATTGACGTGCATATTTTCATAGAAAACGTATACATGGAGGTAATATAATCAACATTTAATGACATTTGAAAAAAAATAAAGCAGATAACATTATGCAGCTGAATTTCGATTTTAGGCTTACGGAAGGCGGTTTTTGTAAACCAGAGTAAAAATTGAAAATAGTATTAATTTGTAGAATCTTAAAATAAAACGCGTTTATGCGCACCAGAATTAAAATTCATTGAAATCTGAATAATGTATAGTAGATAAACCTAGAAAACAAAATTGTTACGAATTAGGTGAAAAACTAAACAGGTAGAATTGTCGTTCTTTAGCTTTCTAAAACTATAGCAAACATAGGAGGTGTGTATTTAAATTCTGTACCTGGTGTTTTTCATGGAAAGTGTTTAAATGCACGACGGTCTCCGCAGTTTATTATTTGTTTAATTGTGTTATTTCACAATTTATTAATTTAAAATAATATGTAGTATATTTGCGGCACATTCCAGTATCGCCCTGGTGACCATTCAAAATCGATGTGTCGCTTGAAATGGATTTAGCCGTGCTCGGTGACCAGATCTGAATAGCCAGGTACCTCCTCACCTTCCTCTTCCCCATATTCTTCCCCTCCTCAATACCTTCAGCCTCACAACATACCCTAATTAGGGATGCCATAGTCTCACAGGCTCCAGACGGTTGGGAGCAGCTGGGACTCCTGTGTGGTATCGCATTAAAAAAAGTTGACATTGAATGAATAATTTATAGCATATAAAGCTGTGGGTAAGTACCTACTTGGTAATCGCTTCATCATACGCCGATCCGCTCTATTGAACTTATAGTAGTATATTAGTATATCATGTGACGCGGTAAATTGACCGTGTTCCTCGTTATCTAGCCAGCGCTTGCGAAATAGCTCAAGTTTTCCGTTCCCTTTCACGCAGAAATAAATGAATAACCCCACCACGACCACAAGCACATTTGGATTCATTTCTAAACAGTGTGTATTACTACTGACAGATTGAAGCAGTTAAATACGATTACTACGCGGAGCAGCGTTGCTCAGCCATTTTCACAAAGCAGAGACTATTAAATTGATGATCTGCTTGGGGTTTTTATTAGTTTAGTAGTTGGTACAAGCTACAAACCTGTTTTAAAATGTAATCGTGTAAAAGAAAACTTAATATATTTATCTTAATTTTAATTACATAGCTCTAACATTAACTCAGGTACCTACCTACTTAGTTGAGTATTGTGTGATTCTTTTATAATCACAGTAAACCCAGAGTTCAGAGCGAAACTCCAAACTCTTCTCTTCAGAATATAATATTCATAAATAGGCAATAGACTTGAGAACCTCATTCCAGAGCTACCACATATGAATTAAATTCAAACATATACTCGTAATATTTGATTTTTACATCTTGTAACACCGTTATTTAAGACTGATTTGAACACAGATCGCAATATGTATGTAAATACCGATTATCGCAAAATTTATGAAGCCTTGTTTAATCTAAGTGGAATGACTTAAAATCTTCATCTTTATTTTACATATAAAAAATTAATGTTTGTCTGTCTGTCTGTCCTCGATTTTCTCAGAAATTCCCCGACCGATTTCGTTGAAAAGAGCTCAGTTTATTCTTATTAGTTACGTGAACTTTTAGAGACTAATTTTAAAGAAATCCAATATATGAAACTGTTGTTATAACGTTCTAAAATTAGTATGAAAGACATTGAACCCGCCATGTTGTATTGAGGTTAGCCCCATAGATATACAACTCTGGTTAGCCACAGATTACATATTCAAAAGACGAATCTTTGTTTGGGTAGAATATTTACAAAATGGAAAAAACAAGTAGGTACCCATTCAAGAACTTTATTATTTAGATATATTTTGAAAAAAATAAATGTTTTTTTTTCAAATGATGGATTCTTTGTTTAGATATAGTAATAGGCATTACTTTCGCTGTCAAATCAATTATGCCACCCAAACGACACGAGCATGAATTCACAACTTTATAACTTTATTTAAAAAAAAAAAAATAATCCCGAGCAAGGCCGGGTACACATCAGCTAGTTATAAATAAATAATGTGATTTCTGTATAGTAGATATCAAGTATTTTGTGGCTATTAAAACGGCGTTGAGGAGACATTTCACTAATAAAATAGTATTATTAAATTGCTGGGCTCGGTAGTCTCGTCGCTCGTATGTTGGTCAGTACATAAACACGATTCTCTAAGCATTTCTTGTTTGTTTATTAGAAAACTGTGGTATTTATCGAAGATTTATAAATATTTTCATCACTGATTGGCAAAGGGACATATTTAAGAAATTCAAACAACCTCAAATACGTTTTCATATACATATTCAAGTAAAACCACTGACGCCTCTGACATAATGCATTATTATGGTTAGTGTATCATAGAGCAAATTACACTGTACATTATATTAATAAACCTATGTGTTGGGGTGAAATGCGTGGAGGTTTTTTTGAGATATGGTTTTAACAAGATGTGTAGGAACGTTTAAAGATTTCGTCCTTGATTTAATTTTTAGATTCAATACTACTTTTGTCTTGTGCGAAGGATTGTGTATGGGATAATTACAGATATATTGTGATCAACTTATGAATTAAAAATAAATGTTAAAATTCTTTGCTTTAAACCACTTTATTAGATTTATATATTTGTCGACCGGTTTTGGTTGATCTCATCCTTCCTCAGGATCGTAATCATATAAATTATTAAATATATTATGGTCCTGAAGAAGGTTGAGATCAACCGAAACCGGTCGACAAATGTATAAATATAATTGTATTGCATATTATAATAAATAAGAATTGTCACATAGTTTGACCCGGAGTGACATGTGTTTTGGTGACCGCTGCGCCACACGGTAAACAGATAATAATAATAAATAAGAATTGTCACATAGTTTGACCCGGAGTGACATGTGTTTTGGTGACCGCTGCGCCGCACGGTAAACCAATAATAATAATAAATAAGAATTGTCACATAGTTTGACCCGGAGTGACATGTGTTTTGGTGACCGCTGCGCCACACGGTAAACCAATAATAATAATAAATAAGAATTGTCACATAGTTTGACCCGGAGTGACATGTGTTTTGGTGACCGCTGCGCCGCACGGTAAACCAATAATAATAATAAATAAGAATTGTCACATAGTTTGACCCGGAGTGACATGTGTTTTGGTGACCGCTGCGCCACACGGTAAACAGATAATAATAATAAATAAGAATTGTCACATAGTTTGACCCGGAGTGACATGTGTTTTGGTGACCGCTGCGCCGCACGGTAAACCAATAATAATAATAAATAAGAATTGTCACATAGTTTGACCCGGAGTGACATGTGTTTTGGTGACCGCTGCGCCGCACGGTAAACTAATAATAATAATAAATAAGAATTGTCACATAGTTTGACCCGGAGTGACATGTGTTTTGGTGACCGCTGCGCCGCACGGTAAACCAGTAAAAATAATAATAATAATTGGATTACTTGTATAGCGCCGTTTTTGTGAAAAATCATCTCAGGGGCGCTGTATAAATCTTAATTCCTATTCTTTATCTAATTATGCACAAACAGATACAGAAAAACATACTTACCTGGCAGGTCGCTTCACATGAACACAGTTTTATTAGAAAATTAAAGTATAGAGATGATATTTTTACAGTTTGCTATTTTATCCTCCTTTTCTATTTTTCTATTGATGTCACATTTATTAGAAGATTGGTGGCACAAGAAGAGTTGGAATTTATTTGAAATCCTTTTAATTTTTAGAAACCAAGTTCTAAACGCATAATGGACGTGCTAACTCTGATCGAAAATGTAAAAAGTGACATAAAGAACATTACTACAGTATAGGACTCAAAAGTAGGAAATAGTTTTGAATTAGCAATCAATTTACTAGAGGAAACATGGAAAATGGACAGAAACAATTTTCAAACAATAATTATTGAAATCCAAAAAAAAATTATCACTAAGCTTAGTAATTGAAACGAAAATGAACAAAAACATACGGAATGATTTTAAAAGAGGAGGAAACATTAGAATATTTAAATAATATCAATATTAAAACAATAAAATAACCTAACCTGACCTAGGAATCGGTATAAACGGAATTAAAAAAGCATCAAAGTATAAAATAATTATGACCTGCTCGTCATATATATAGACAGCGTACAAGGCAAATATTCTCCCGAGTGCTTACCCAACAAGTTCTCCAAAACGTGAGTGCACTGTCTTCGTTGTTTGCATTAACGCAATACATAATATGAATGATATGATTTGCGCACTCAGATATTCTGATACGTCGTTAGTATTTCGCTCAGGCGGCGGCCGCATTTGAAAGTAAAGTGGCAGAGTTCGGTGGTCGTTTTTATACTTATTTCAGTCACGATCTACAAGGTATGTTTGCTCTCCAACAAGACTTGTATTGGCGGTGACATAATATTTATAAACGGACCCAAGTCGTATAAATAGATATTCAGTCCAATTCAATAAATGTTACAAATGATTTAATCATTGAAGAAGATAATATTAACATAACCTAAATGAAACATGAAACCGAAAAAACAACAGAAAATAAAAAGATATCAGTCGCATCTGGGACTCGAAATCCAGGACCTCTATCTTTCCGGGACAACCGTTTTACCCACTTAGCTAATGAGACCAGTTCAATTTATGTCATCTTCATCGATATCTTTTTAATTTCTGTTGTTTTTTTTCGGTTTCATGTTTCCTTTAGGTTATGTTAATATTATCTTCTTCAATCATTAAATATTACAAAGAGGTTTTTAAACTTCAATGAAATAATTAAAAAATTTTAAAAAAAATGTTAGAAATGAATTTCCATGTGTTCCACAGATGTGCGATAACGTAATATGCAGTTTGTTATACTGAAAGTAGGTATAATAGAATAGCAACCTCCGTGGTAGAGCCTTGTAAGCTTCTTTTCTTTGTACCCAAATGTCTAAAGCCGGCCTTTATAAATTATTTCAACTTTAAATGGTTCGTCATATACATTTTTTGTACCTTAATTCCGAGTAGAATACATGCTCAGTATTGTAGCTAGGTTATTGTACTGAATCGAAAATAGCTTAAATGATGAAAATTGTTTAGACCTGAATAGTTAGGCAATTAAAAACAGTTCTATTCCATTCTCCTTCTCCACCCCTACTTCTTTTAACCATACTTCAATCCCCAAATGTAATTTCCGCAATACCACTAGATCCGGAGGGTTTGAATTCTTGTACGGTATCACATACAAATAATCTAGTACATGTATTAAAAAAAAACCTACATGGAAAGAAATAACGTAAAAATGAAGTAGGTATTTATAAAAAAATGAAATGTGGTGTTATTTTCGAACAGCAATAAAGCTTGTCGTTTAAACGCCACTTCACTGGTATTGATAATAATAATAATAATCGGATGATTTTTATAGTCCCGTTTTTGTGAAAAATCACCTCAAGGGCGGTATACAAATATTACTTCCTATTCTTATATTATTCTTATATTACATCTATTCTACGATTTTTTTTTAACATTTATTTTCTCTTTTTGGACAGGCTATCATTACACATTATTTATAGACCATATAAAGAGATGCAGTTAAATTATCAAAACTAAATGCGGGTGGTCTAAGTTTTCATACATGTTAAATTGAAAAAAAAAATAAGCTAACTGTATTTATTCCTTATGAAATATTGCAAGACGCTAACACAAATGATAGAGTGATTGTTTCCATTATATTCAAGAATGTATTTAAGCTAAGACAATGAATTATTATCCATATATTTTTAGATAAATAACACAGAATACTCTTAAAAAGGGTGAGCGGCGGAGGAGGATGGTGGATGGGGGGACTGATCCATAGCGCCCTCAAAATCTTCTTTGTCTTGGTGACGCGCCTGGGCGGCGTGACGGGACGGTTGGTGATGGTCTGCATGTACGCCAGGTAGCGCTTGTCGGCTGGCTTCAGGATCTGGAAGGAGCACTTCAGCGTGTCGTCCACTGACATCATTGAACCTGCATTATCGAATTCCCGCAGTAGTTGGGCGCCGAGAAGTGGGTGACCAGTTGCCTCTTGGCAAAGAACTTATACCCGTCCTCTACCACCTGATGCATCCGGCAGATCCGGTCAAAGTCGTGCTTGTTGAGGAACTTGGCCACTATCTCAATGTCGAAGGTGAAAGTGAAGCTCGTTCTCGCCCCATGCCAATGTGGTGAAGGGTATCAACTAGAAAGGCAAAAAATCAGTGTTCTGGATTATGCTGCAATCAATCTTAATTTTAAGCGCTTTTTTACTGCAGGTAATATGTATAGTTACAAGACGACAAGCGGAGTTCTAAGTGGAAAACGGTAAAACTAGAAGTCAGATCCGTTAAAGAGAAATCAATATTATTTCATAAGCTTAGGGTCATTTTATCCGCTTCTTTGTGTATCTGACGTCCAGTAAAAAGCCTGAAATGATCGCACATTAAAACCAAAAGTCACTACACTAAAAGCCTCGCCAAGTGAACAGCACAATATCACCGAGCCACAATCCAATTCATAAAATTTGCAACATTATGCGCTGTATTATCGTTAACACGGCTTTTAAGTGGGCAACAGCGGTCAGCTCATTAAGGCTCATCCAGCGTTCAGCGTCCAGCGTCCTGGTCCGGTGGAGCCACAGTCTGCATCGTGCTCCCCTCTCCTGCCTTTTGGCTCCGGGCAAAAAGATTTACTATAATTCAAGAGATGCTTAGATCTCCGCATCAATCATTTTAACAAATCTTGCACTTTCAGGTCAAGTCATTACGCGTTTAGCTTAACGAAACATTCGCTTCATAATTTTATTATAATAATATTTCATGTTCGTAAAAGGCAAATGCGTCGTGGTGTCCAAAATTATTAGATTTGATGAAACCAATATTTTGTTTTCATCACTTTAATTATTATGTGAGCTGTCGACCGAACAATTTGTTTAATTTAATCGGATTAATTTTACCGCGTTCTGAAGCTGTTACATCGTGCTTTCTATTATTTGACAAAATGAAACAATGCTTAATTTTTACCAAGTAAATTTATATCCACTTTTGACTGGTTTCGGAAGGACGCTTTCATCTCTAGGCCGAAAGTTATGCCAACACAGAATTAGCGTTGAATTGGGAATCAGCACAAGGAGAAGTGATGCGGAATAGTAACATAACATACCGGGAACATTAAATAAATTACAGTCGTCTTAATCCATTACTGCCATTGCGTTCTATTACTTCTCGCGAGGTTGAAGTATAAATTTGAAGGAAGTATTGTTATTAGTTTTTGCGTACCACCAATAAAGATTTAAAAGACATGACTCAACATTCAACCTTCCTTAATCTTTCACTGAATCTTCCATTATTTAACCCTTTCCTTTCTGCTCGGTGGTTTAATTTGCCTTGTTCGGCTGAAAGCTCCTGGTGGTTAACATTAGACAGCAGTCAGAGGCAGTAGGTGGTCCTGCGGTACTCTGTCAACCATTTTAATTACCAAAGTACCCGGTTCGTCCCCTTGGCCCGCGGGTCAGGCTCATTCCGCCTCTGCACAAAACGCAGGTACGAACAAAGTTTTATTCGTGTTCCGTAATTTCGCAGAATGCAGTTTAATTATTTATCAACGTTAATTTCCATGAAGTAGGAGAAGTATTTTTGTAATTTCCATCAGTCTTTATAATCATCATCACATTACGTAGGCCTGGCAGTGTTCAAAAGATGCTAAATGAAAATAATAGGTCGATCCCTCAGCCTCTTCACTCAGTGTCAAACGCAATTTTTGCCGTCGTAATCTAAGCACTCGTATATGCATTTTTATGTATGACACTAAATATTATATTCATTATTTTATTAAGAGAAAAATCCAATTTGATAAAAAACACTAAAATATTTTACTCTTAATTAAATCTGACTTGGTTATTAATATAAAAAGCCACCTTTATGCAACCGTAACTATGCAAAGTATGAATATAACATGTTAATTAAAGAATAATCCTCGTGTGCTTCTACCTGAACACTCAACCTTATAACGAAATATTAAATTTTTATATATATTATGCATAATGTGACATTTGATAATAATTATGATGATAAATTGTATTTTTTCATCATTGAAGAATATAATATTAGCATATTTCAAATGAAACATGAAACCGAAAAAGACACAGAAAATATAGCGTTATTAGTCGCTTCTGGGAATCGAACCCAGAACTTCAGTGTTACTGGAACAACGTTCTACCATTGAACTAATGAGACCAGTTTATTTTACGTAATTTTTATCGATATCATACTTCAAATTTAAGGCTTACCAATATTATCCTCTATTAATTGCCATATTATTGGCTGCCATCTTTTCGTATGACTGCAAAGTTCTACCGAAATTTATTTGAAATCTAGATAGTGTCCGGGATATACCAATCCTTTTTTTTATTTATATGGGACATCTACTGACTTTTTCTACAATTCTAGAAAGAACATTCAATTTATTGGAATAACTTTAGTTTAATAAGTTTATAGACCCTATTGTAATATTTAATCATTAATTATTAATCAATTAGGTTTATTAACTTCAATAAGTTATTCCAATAAATTTAATGTATTTTTCATTTTGCTCCGATTAGCTTGGAAATATTATTATGTTTTTTTCAAACAAAATTTCTAGCAATGAACTTTTGCTATTTTACGTCCATTATCGTGTGTAATACGTGTAAATACATATGTGTTTTATGTGAATTAGAGTCTCAACTGCTCCCTGCTAATTGGAGCCAGTGAGACTATGAGCATCCCCAATCTCGTCACCAAACAGGGCTAAGGCTGTTTAAAGCAACGTACCGATTCTAATTGGTGGTCTTTCACCAGGGCGATACTGAGAGTATCTATCACTTTTGTACGAATTAAATGTGATATAACGTAATTTAATTAAATAAAATTTACTTGCACATGCCGGTTTCCGAACCCACGACCTTTGGATTCGTAGTCGAGGCCTTTACTTTTCGACCATGGAGGCGTCAAAATATACTATGAGTTCTCAATTAAGTACAGAGACTTTTGATTTATGAATTTGTAGACCGAAACATTGCTCATCTCATACTCGTTCTTTCATAAACAATATTACTGATTGGGCACTATTTACACTCTTATACGCAAGTACTTCAAATACCTCAATTACACATGAAATTCCGATGAAAACGTATTGGTCTGAACACGTCCAACCTACATCGAATCATGCTCCGATTGTCGATGTTTTCCCGTCTGCTGCGCTGTGACTAATAATGATGTGCGGGTGCGCTGCACGCGGCTGGGGCAGTACGAGTCACACTCGGTACAAGTCAAGTCAAGTCACAGTCAGTACAAGCCAAGCCAAGCTGAGTAGGTACTTGGACTGGTGTTGGTGTTGGAGGGACTTGGGACGGTCGTGACTGGGAGCTGATGAACCCGCGCATAATGATAGCCCTGTACTCCTCGTAAACATTATAAATAATATATTTAAAACGTATTATCATTAATGGCGGTGGGTCAGACGGGATACCACCCGCGTTGGAGACCTAACACTCGCAGCAGCCTAGGTATACAAGCCCACATCTATACGTTGTATACCTAATATCTACACATGGGCAGCGTTAGAGTGGGAATCCATGTTCCAGATCCGCAGACTTAAGGAAAAATATTATTTTTACACCGTTTTTAGGAGAATTTATCGCATTTCTATGGAAACTGTAATAGCTGGTGGAATGAAATATTTTTTGATTGTTCCTCGCGCAGTCCTCATTCGCGTGTCTGTATAATGTATTAGCTACAATATCCACGCCACACTCATACTTAGTTAGTTTGCACTACTGGTTGTGTTTGATTAATTTAAGAACTGAGGCGGAGAGACGAAACATGTCGGGGCAATAAAAACATTTTACGAATAGGTCATTACTACCTTATTCGGAGTTTCTTCAAATGGTTATTTTATAGTTATCAGCAAACTTGAAGCATTTATAACACAGACATGCAACAATAATTAGCACAGTCACAAACCAGGGCCTACTTGTCCTTCGAATTACACGAAGCGTGATGACGAGATGAGACACCTTTAGGTAAAACCATGTATGACCGTGTCAAAAATGTTGAGATTCGCGAAGAATGCAAGGCTGATTTGAGAATAATGAGTAAGATTAAGAAAGGGACGCTTAGATGTAGAACGGATGAATGAAGAAAGGAGTGTAAAGATAATATACGAAGCGAATGTGAATAGAAGAAAAAGCCGGGAACGCCCGAGAAAGATAAGCACGATCAAGTCAACCAAATACTTGAGTCGGGTCATGTCGAGAGTCGGAATAACAGAAAATTATGTATGAGACGATATATGAATGTGAATGAAGCAAGGAGTGCGTGCCAATACGGAGTTGTTTGGCGGTTCGTTCGGCCGGCCTACCCCTGCATTGGTTAGTTAGTTTATCCGGGAGGGCCGATATCCAATGTGGCCAATTTCGTTTTGCGGCCCTGAACTTTATGAACTCTGATCTAAGATTAATGACATATTTTGAGTCTGTTCCGTTTTATGCCAAAATCATTAAATCGCCACCCGGTTGGGCGATGTTGTAAAGCAGGTTAGAGAAGAGGCTCTACGAAGGGATTAGATAATTAACAGTATTTTCGAGTTCAATAATAAACGAGGGACTAAAGACTATGCCGGTAGCTCGTTTAACACGCGTGCCGTTTTACATAAGGATGAGTTTGAAAAAAGATCGGTGGGTAAATTTACAAGAAAAAACTTTTAAATTTCAAACATGTCTCACGCCAAATACTCGTGTATGACTTACCGAGCACAATCCTGAGATGAGCAAAATACCCGTAAAAAGGGCCGACATTTCCCAAGCCTATTTTCATTGCTAGTCGCCTTTCGGAACCTTCTAATAACAATGAAGATGTTCGAATTTATCTCAGTAGGGTAAAACTAGATTCCCAGTAATGTAAAATTGATGGTTTTAAAAAAAATGGTGATTACAAAGTAATTTTTAATGCATTTATCATTTAACACCACAAAGTGAATACCAATCTTTTGAAGAAATTATGAATAATATCTATTTATCTTTAAAGGTCATAAAAGTTCCAAGATGGGTCATTAAATGGTCTCATTTATAATTATTCATTCGATTAAAGTCATTAGTGATGTAATAGTGGGTCATCATCACATTGTTTTGGCACAATTGCGGTCAAAGCGAGGCACACTTGAGACAACATTAAAGTAATCACTGAAAGCAAAAGGCGCACTGATAATATTGTAATTGAAGCACAATCATCATAGTTGAGTAATTTCTTTATTTTATTTTGAACATGGAAACAAAACACATCATCGACTATCCAAAAAGCGTTAATAAATTGCATGATTAATTAATAATAATAATAATTGGATGATTTGTATTGCGCCGTTTTTGTGAAAAATCACCTCAAGGGCGCTGTACAAATATTAATTCCTATTATTTATCTAATTATGTACAAAAAGATACAGAAAAACACTTACTTACCTGGCAGGTCGCTTCAGAAGAACACAGTATTATTGGAAAATTTAAGTATAGAGACGATAGTTTTACAGTTGCTATTTTATCCTCCTTTAAATGCATGTAAATCCAAGTAGGTATACCACGAATAACTGGCTGGCCTTCTACCAATGAATTTCAATTTATGGATACGATTGTCTGAAAGACGAGTTTTAAGTTTAAATGAGTTTTAGTTACTTAAATGCATGTAAATCCAAGTAGGTATACCACGAATAACTGGCTGGCCTTCTACCAATGAATTTCAATTTATGGATACGATTGTCTGAAAGATGAGTTTTAAGTTTAAATGAGTTTTAGTTACTTAAATGCATGTAAATCCAAGTAGGTATACCACGAATAACTGGCTGGCCTTCTACCAATGAATTTCAATTTATGGATACGATTGTCTGAAAGATGAGTTTTAAGTTTAAATGAGTTTTAGATACTTAAATGCATGTAAATCCAAGTAGGTATACCACGAATAACTGGCTGGCCTTCTACCAATGAATTTCAATTTATGGATACGATTGTCTGAAAGATGAGTTTTAAGTTTAAATGAGTTTTAGTTACTTAAATGCATGTAAATCCAAGTAGGTATACCACGAATAACTGGCTGGCCTTCTACCAATGAATTTCAATTTATGGATACGATTGTCTGAAAGATGAGTTTTAAGTTTAAATGAGTTTTAGTTACTTAAATGCATGTAAATCCAAGTAGGTATACCACGAATAACTGGCTGGCCTTCTACCAATGAATTTCAATTTATGGATACGATTGTCTGAAAGATGAGTTTTAAGTTTAAATGAGTTTTAGTTACTTAAATGCATGTAAATCCAAGTAGGTATACCACGAATAACTGGCTGGCCTTCTACCAATGAATTTCAATTTATGGATACGATTGTCTGAAAGATGAGTTTTAAGTTTAAATGAGTTTTAGTTACTTAAATGCATGTAAATCCAAGTAGGTATACCACGAATAACTGGCTGGCCTTCTACCAATGAATTTCAATTTATGGATACGATTGTCTGAAAGATGAGTTTTAAGTTTAAATGAGTTTTAGTTACTTAAATGCATGTAAATCCAAGTAGGTATACCACGAATAACTGGCTGGCCTTCTACCAATGAATTTCAATTTATGGATACGATTGTCTGAAAGATGAGTTTTAAGTTTAAATGAGTTTTAGTTACTTAAATGCATGTAAATCCAAGTAGGTATACCACGAATAACTGGCTGGCCTTCTACCAATGAATTTCAATTTATGGATACGATTGTCTGAAAGATGAGTTTTAAGTTTAAATGAGTTTTAGTTACTTAAATGCATGTAAATCCAAGTAGGTATACCACGAATAACTGGCTGGCCTTCTACCAATGAATTTCAATTTATGGATACGATTGTCTGAAAGATGAGTTTTAAGTTTAAATGAGTTTTAGTTACTTAAATGCATGTAAATCCAAGTAGGTATACCACGAATAACTGGCTGGCCTTCTACCAATGAATTTCAATTTATGGATACGATTGTCTGAAAGATGAGTTTTAAGTTTAAATGAGTTTTAGTTACTTAAATGCATGTAAATCCAAGTAGGTATACCACGAATAACTGGCTGGCCTTCTACCAATGAATTTCAATTTATGGATACGATTGTCTGAAAGATGAGTTTTAAGTTTAAATGAGTTTTAGTTACTTAAATGCATGTAAATCCAAGTAGGTATACCACGAATAACTGGCTGGCCTTCTACCAATGAATTTCAATTTATGGATACGATTGTCTGAAAGATGAGTTTTAAGTTTAAATGAGTTTTAGTTACTTAAATGCATGTAAATCCAAGTAGGTATACCACGAATAACTGGCTGGCCTTCTACCAATGAATTTCAATTTATGGATACGATTGTCTGAAAGATGAGTTTTAAGTTTAAATGAGTTTTAGTTACTTAAATGCATGTAAATCCAAGTAGGTATACCACGAATAACTGGCTGGCCTTCTACCAATGAATTTCGCTCTTTGGTCTGAAATACATATGGCCCTCTAGATTAACAAAAATCACCGAAAAACAATTTTGAAAATAATGCGTAGGTAAAATATTTCGTAACAGTGCGTCAACCCTTACCTTACGATGCTAGAAAATCCCGCGAACTCCGGTGCAATACACCCAGTGTATGGGGTATACGCTTAGAATTTTGTAATTTTTAAAGTTGATAAAAACGAATAATTTACATTTCTTAAGTACTTAAAACATTTTTTTAGTACCTACGTAATATCTACATATATAAGTAAAATATTGAGTACGTTCCGAAAACGAGGAAAAAACATCGGCAATGCATAAAACGCAAAATCCGTCCATTACAGTCGACAGAACGCCGGTTGTTACCGCGCATCGCGGCACGGTGAGCCAAACCCTGTACCCCCCCCCACTCACATCCACACCACTGGGTCACGTTATCAACGCATGCACACATTCCGATTTTCCAGAGATTTTTTTTCTGTTGCTTTCGATAAATACTTTCATATTTTAATAATTTAACCCAATTCATAACTATATTGCTGAGGAAGACATAAAATATGTGCTCTGCTTTTAGTATACTTCCAGAAATATTTAAATAATTAGAAACTTTACGTCAAATCAGCTTACTGCACCGGCAATGAAGGGTTAAACCAAACGTAAAACACTTTGATGAATTTTGAATCAACGCGACAAGTAGAAATAGTATAGTGTTCCATTGATATTGAAAAGTCTTCGTTTACCGTTTGACGATAAATATTTTATGTATCATTGCATACATAAATAATCTGCAACATCGAATATCTGATAATATTTAATGATTTTCATAGAGTAGTTTACAAAAGATGAGCGGATTTTATTATTATTATTACATTTTTTCCAATAAGACCATGTTGCACTCCAACGAGTTATCAATTCAATTCATTATTGGACTGTTCGTTATTACTACATAATATTATCTTTTAAAGAGTTTTCAAGACAAACGTGTGTATGAAAATATAAAATATACGAACAACGGGAAAATAACATAAACAAAATGTACAGGATCGAAACTTACAGACACAATAGAAACACATAACATAGTTTTAGAGGTCGGCTATCAGTACTGAGTTGTTACCTATAATAAATGGTTTTCCAAATAGCTTTTAAAAAAATAAGATTTTCTCAATTCCCCAGGTAACTTGTCTCATCCGCCTTTTTACATTATGTTACGGGGACAGAGAAATTAATATACTTATATGTTTTGTTTTAGTTATCAACTGAACCGAATTTATCGACCTCAACTTTTTATTAAAAAAACAGATTGATGCTTTAAACCACGAGCTCCCAACAGATGGATCGCCGCCCGAAACAAAACTTTAAAAAAATATTTTGTTTAGGTATAAGTTCAAAGAAAAAAAGTTAAAGTTAAAGTATTGACAGCGGGCCACTCGCGACATTACATCAATTGCCGTGGAACCAGAATCCGTTGCAAACTACAAATATCATACCCCCCCCTGAAGATGGTGTCGCGACCGGAAAGAAGTTGGGAACCACTATTTTGAATCCTTAGATTTACGGTTACTATAAATTTAATAAAGCATTTAACATTTGGTACCGATTAACACGCGGTACGACAATTTTAACCTAAAGAAAGCCTGTAGACATCCGATATCATTTGTTAAAAAAATTAACAGTAAAAATTACCATACGAGATATTCTTACATGAAAAGCCCTTCCATTCAACAGTCAAGAATAATCGAAATAAATAATAGCAAAGCATCATGCGCCACTAGCGGCATTTTAATGAAGCGCAGTTTAGGTGACTAGAGAGTTCATTACTTTAGCTAAATAACGATATACGAGTATGGCTGCATTCATTGGAATATCCTTGTTTAATTTACGACCTCCACTCGCTTTGTATCGCGTCGCTTTAAAGAATGCTTGTAACTGGTACACGCGTACCTTTTTAAGCTATTAAGCCGTGCGTAGGGACTGCAGACAGGGAGTCCACAACACAAAGTAATCATACGACAACGGATACACAGATGAAACTACAAGTGAGAAAGGACATTTAATAAGTCTTAAAAAAACCGGTGCGCAACCTGGAGAAGTGGAAATTGTTTTTTTTTGTAACCGAAATACGTCACGAGATACATGAACGAAATCACCTGCGTATCCCATGACCACCGTCTTTCGACTCCTAGGTCCCAGACAGGGGAATAAAATTGATTATCTGTTCGAGAAAGAAAATCGATATTTAAAAAATTTCACTCGGAGTGAGGGATTTATCAGTTTACTTTTTCAGTGCCAATGTCGCAGATATATTGTGGGTTCCCTGTCTATAGGGACACACGATCCTTCCTCTATGCTTCGTGAGTACCGAGCGGGTAAAGGAAAAATAAAGTACCCATCCATTCACGCACGGCCACCGCGGCACCGCACCGAATTATTCTATTGCCCATTGTTCCATTGTTGGGCGCGAGGTGTCCCGTGAATTCTTTTCTAAACCGTTTGGCCATTATCACACGAAACAATAACTCAGAATGGTGTCAAAACAGTGCTTGATTACTGAATTATGATCAGAGTGCTATCATTGTAATATGGTAATGTGGTGCGATGATAGATATAATGGCATGTGACCCATATTATGGGACGAGATCCTCGGAAACTAGTGATTAAAATCAACTCTAATATTTTACTTAATTTGCGCTGTGCATCACAAATAGATTTGCATCAAGTTAACATACGCACGTGCTAAATTTTGGGAAATAATTGTCGATAATGTTAGTAATTTTCAGAGCGAATTATGAGATTGATAAAAATTACCGATTGTAAGTAGGTAATTAGTAGAGGCGCTTATCCCGGTACGACTAGAAAATCTGGGTTCGAATCCCAATCGCTACTGTGACCTTTTTTTATTTTCTGTAATGGTCGATTTCATGTTGAAAATAGTCTGAATGAATGTCTGTGGTCACCGACATTCATTTTCGGGCAGACTCTAGCCTTATTTACGAATAATAATGAAAATATGTAATGCAACTCTTTTAATATATTGCACATATACACCGCCTTTTATATTGTACGAGTATGTGGCACTCATTTCAAATTAGCATTTCTGTACAAAAAATCCTTTGAAAGACCACATAAGTCATTATATTATAATAATATATCAACTTCGGAACGTAAGTAAGGTAAATGATTGAACACTAGACGTACGATTGAGTTGCTCATATTATGCAAGAGTGGTACGCAGAGCAGTATTGGTGCGCAAATGCGTCCACAGCCCGCAACACTGTAAATAACTAAAAGTGTTAAAATAAATAAAAAATGTTAATATCTATTAAAAGCTTCTTACGCTTTTTGAGGTCCAGTCCTAAAAATTATAAATATTTCAACAAATACCAACTCTTCTTGTGCCACCGATCTTCTAATAAATGTAACATCAATAGAAAAGGAGCAACAAATAGCAACTGTAAAACTTTCATCTCTATACTTAAATTTTCTAATAAAACTGTGTTCATCTGAAGCGACCTACCAGGTAAGTATGTTTTCTGTATCTGTCTACATAATTAGTTAAAGAATATGATGTAGTATTTGTACAGCGCCCTTGAGGCGATTTTTCACAAAAACGGCGCTATAAAAATCATCCAATTAATATTATTATTATTATTATTATTAAACAGTCGTATTGGTGGAAATAGCCAGTCCAATTTACATACAAATGTGCCTAAGAGAGTTACAGTTGGTCCAAAAGTTATTATCAATCTCTCCGTGTCGCCTTCCATCTTGTTAGATTTAGATGGGACCAATTTAAAATTATTTTCTTACAAGAACAAGTTTAAAATTACTTCGCGCATTCTTCGACGTCCTATCTCCTATTTTTCTAAGAAACTTCATTAATAACTTTCCCCTTAATGAGAATATCTTCTTTATAGGAAAATATTTTTTCTTTTTCGGTCGGTTGTTGAGTACATTAGGTGGAAGGGGTGTTCATTGGAATGTTATCTATAATTATTAATATTAAAGTTCCTTTAACTAGGTTCGCTGAGAAAATGATGTACTTAGAGCAATCATTACAATGTGCAAAGTTTAAGTGCCAGTTAACTTATAACGATCTTTTTAATCCCGAGCTGTTAACACGAGTGGTGGCAAACAATTTCCATCTAAGGTAGCTATTAATGTGCTGTAGATTAAAAATAATTTCTGTTCAATTACTCCTTTGAGTAGCAAGTCTACCGATGCATAATGTAATTCTGAATGCTATTTGAAACTTCGTCAATGTAGTTATAAAAAAATGAAACCTACTTAATAGGACACAGCGATGCTTTCCTCTAAGTGGATGAAAAATTTAACCGTAATTTACTAATCGTAACTGCAAAGTAGAAACTTTTTGGAGAGTTCTAGAAAAAAACTTTGGCTCTAGTGTTATATAATTTTAATAGTTTTTCTGCCCGTAATATCTGGGTTAATTAACCTATTTTCGGTAGGCAACGAAACTGCTATCACAAGCTACCTAGCGTTTAAACAACCATTAACTACTGTAAAAAAACGTTTTTTTTTTTTTGAAAATGAGCTTTTAAAATAATTAATTTGTAACCCGGGCAAAACAGGATAGATAGTAAGTAGTAACCATGAGTAAATTTTATAATTCTGTTACGTTTATATTCACTATTAACCTTTCCGTACCTGAAGGTAAAAATATATAATCTACGATCCGAAAGATGGTCAGTAGGATTACCCATCTAATCGTAAAGCGACCGTGATTCCTAATATTTCTTTTGCCATTACCAGTAACACTCAGATATTATTTACTACCGTTTTAACCTGACGTCTCCCGTTTTCGGCCAAAAGTCAATATTAATAATACAAAACTAAAAGAGATGGTACGAAAGCAAGCGTGACTCGAATATAACTATTATTGGAGCTCTTTCCAGTAAATTGCCCATTTTACAACCGCACTCACGGTATTATTTGATATCTTAAAAAACGGTAACGGGTTATTTTTATTCTAAATGCAGATTGATTACCGAAGAGTTTTTCTAGGAATTTCTAAATTATAGAGCAGATGTGTGATGAAAAAAAAACTTAGATATCACACAAAACTCTTCATTGGGGTAAGTCGGTAAGAGTATTACCTCTCTTCGGAACGGGAGTGTTAAAGCATTCGTTATGCGTGGAGCTGTGGTTTTTACGCATCACTAATATTGAGTAATGCTGTAATACCATTTAGCTTTAAAATGGTTTGAATCACATCTCAAAAATCGTGAGCAGAAAGTTCAAATTTCAAACAATGATGACAAAATGAATAGAGACTTATTAACATGGGTGTGTCACAAGGAAACATTCTTGGGCCTCTCCTCTTACTTATTTATATAAAGGAACTTTAAATTATTGCTGGCACAGAGTGTTCAATGTTTGCTGATGATACCGTTTCGTTATTTGAGTGCACTGGAGACGTTGACGATTTTAATAAGCACGTTAAAGAAACCTGCCAATCAATGGCAAACTGGCTGTTGTTTCAAAATTTAATATTCAACACGCAAATTCGGAAATTTTGTTCAATACATGCAAATAAACATAAATATAAACATTAATAATAACCATTTTGAACCTTCCCAAACTTGTTCACCACTGGTAATGCAAATAGATTCGCATAACCTGGAAAGAACACGTATCAAAAATAGTTGCGGCAATCAGTAGCTTCTCTTTTGTACTAGGCACACAGAAAAATCATGAATATCGGTTCAGTAATTTCTGCATAGTATGGATACATATATTCAATGATACCTCTATTTTATATATAATGGAGTTATACCTATCGTAGGGTTATCTCCAGACACTTTTCCACTAAAACACACAAATACCACAAGCCATCAAAACAATATTTCAAAAAGGACCTTGCCACATACCAATTAAAGTATACAACAACATTCCCCCTAACATCAAACAAACACACGATCTATTTCTATTTAAATCATCACTAAAAACATTCACTCTGAATAAATGGTACTACACCTTAAACGAATAATTTGAAGATATAGTTTGACCGCACTTAGATTAAAATTCTCCGTATTTTATATATGAATATGTATCTTTTATTTTATTTGCATAAACATGTATGTATTTTGCGGGTTAACTGTAAAAATGGAATGTACCTATAAGCTATACCGTTTGTACTTTTTTTACTTTTATTTGTACAATGAATATTTTTTGAATTTAGAATTTATGGTTGCTTCGGGAAAGTATGCCATTTCAATAACATAAAAAAGTAAATAAATTTTTAAAGTTTACTTAGAATATAAAATGTTATATTCCTCTGTCCTCAGCAGCGTCGAGCGACACTCCCCTGTACATCGGGCTGGCGATAGCTCTGCTGATATTTGGGGGGCTGGGAGGAGTGGCGTATCACATATTCAGGAGGAAGGAGAGAGATCACTCTCTGTACAATATGGCGAGATCTGGTAAATAAATCATTTCATTTTAAACATTATTATTTTAATTTTAAGGTCTCGAGAGGTTAGCCGGCACTTTTTCACGGGAACTGTACCAATTTGGCCTCAACTTTTGCAGGACCAATTTTTCACACCTGCAATATTTCAGTATACAAAAAATAAATGTTACAATATACCCACGTTTCTGAATATTCACATGTCAAGAAAAAAACTTTGAGCAAGCATCAATTATGAAGGTTTTGGGCTCCAAATTTCGCCATGCTCTTTTTTCGTATTATTAACAGTTTTCACAAAATTTGACCAGAATATTTCAAACTATTCGAACCTCTTAGCGTACTTACTTTATCGCATAATTTTTTACCATCTTAATTTAAAAGACGGACAAATATTGACGGTAATACATTAGGAATTCCTATGATCTGGTTCGTAATTAAATTTACATATTTCCATTAAAATATTATTCAAGATTACTAATAGATCAAGCTACAATTGCAAGACCCTCGATCAATCTCAAGAGATACTTAGTGTGTTTGCAGTTCGTTTATGATCAATTTAAGAAACCACCTCTTTCAGGATATATACGTATATATATATATATATACTCGTATAGGTAAAAGGCAGGAACAGGAAATACAATAAAACAATCGTATTTTGCTATAAACATGCCTAGCGATAAGGCCATGTATATATTGAATAGCCATGATTCTACGCTAAGGGAAAAATGCCGTGAACGTCTTTGTGTATGCATGTATTAAATTAGTTTACTGATTATTACATTCAAAACTGACTGTAAACAGACCAAAACTCATAATAAGATCGAAATAAATGTTACCCGGCCACTTGCCGATCTCAAGATGTTGATACAGAGTCCCCGCACTGCAGGCCAACAGGAGAAGAAAATCACGGAGTCGAGAACAAGTTGAGGTGCGAAAAATGCAACTTTTATTCTAACTAAAGACATACTTTTATTATCATTTAAAATGATGATTTTACAATGATATAGGAATGGTGACCAAAACAACCGCTCGGATTCGTTTCCAAACTCACAATTCTCGAAGCCAAGGCCCGTGTACCCCCGAGCCCCCCTCCCTTAATACCGCTGGCCAATGACCCTTAGTGTTGCCCTCGGCGGAGACGAATATTTACAATTGAGTACTTGACGTTAAATAAAAAAACGGGGCTAGATGTGAATCTTTTTCTTGTTATGAAGTGCTTCATAACAACGGATAACGAATAACCTCACAATATTTGAAAAACTCTTACTACCACCATTTTAACCGAAAAATGTTGCTTGTGCAATGATGAGGGACATTGCAATCAGATGAATTGATCCCACGAGCTTGGGAGACGCATTTATGAACTCAGCCACTAATTGATCGAATTGAGAATATAGTTGAATAGTAGAACACATACTATTAAATTTTGAAGGGTGACATATTACAAATATTCCTTAAAAAGTTTTATTCATTTAAATTTTTTTATTTTTGAAGATAATCTCTAATCAGTCAACAAGTGGAAAATATAATTATTTGAAATTCTCTCCATAGAAAAATATCACAAAGTATGCTCCAAGAATTAAAAAAGGACATGTTCTAGGTTTGAAAAAAATCGTCTTGAAGTTTTTGACATATTTTTAAGATTCCGTGTTTTATTAAATATTTTCATAAAAGTGGCTTACACCTTTTTATTCTAAATTAAAAATAGGTAGCGCCTTCTTGTTCTACTTTGCAAATTACCGTATAACGCTCATAGAAGCGTGCCATCGTGACGGTTTTTCCGTCATTTCTAGCGGATTGGAGTGTCTCCAAAAAGGAAGATTTTTTTGTCTAACCGGATTCGAATAAACTTTTTTTGAAAAGAAAAACAAGGTAATACCGGGAATTACTGAAATAATGGGAAGTATTTAATTCGATTATTTTATCGCACTGGCAATTTCCCCAGGAAAATATTTATTTAGCCTAATGCAGACTTGCAAGGACTAACCCTAACCTATGGAACTCGGGATATTATTTTGTTTATTGTACATCTATGTATTTGTGGTCGTATGTCCCGGTCAAAAATAATTATTATACCAGTAGATACTGATTGAAATGTGTCACAACTATTAATACGAAGAAACGTAACCAAGGCAACCACCTCCGTCTACATTGCAAATTTGATGACCAGTGATGTCATGCCGCGAAAATGAAATTCGGTAGATTGGTGACAAAAATCGGTAAGATACATAATTCAGTGGATTTTTTAAAAATTTTATGCCCTCCCCACCTCCCTCACTCCAAGCCCCGGTTGTTTATAGTTTTTGCGTTTTTTGTTCGTGTTTTTAATACCTAAAATCAGCGGAAGATCTGAAGAAATATCTGGTGGAAATCTATGTTAGTATTGACGGGAATCTGACGGAATTTAAATACATTCTAGCGGAAATGACGATTCTACGATAGCAACGCTGGACCGCCGTGCTTATCACATCTGTGACTGATGTTCCAATCCTAAAAATGTTTGACGAATTATCATTTAAATCATTATTTTACAAGTGTAATAATAGCGTATTTATACATATAAATGAATTGATTTTTCGCGATTTTAGAGGCACCTTTAACAATTATTTGCGGGCTAACGGTGATGGTAAAAAAAAGTTTTACCTCATCTACTTCGGAAATATAATGAAATGTAAAAAAAAAATAAGCATTATGGTGGACTTTACATTAAATTAAAAACGACCGATTTACTTTGGCATACAAATTTGCCGTACATAATTTAAAATATCGACCCGAAAAACGTTTTTTTTTTTAATGTTTTGTTTTCATATTTTTATTTATGTAATCACATTAACATGCAAAATATTGATACAAGCCATAAGTGCGGGAAACACCGATTTATGCTAATCCCTAATACGGTACCCGAGGTCCGTCTACCTGAGGGTAATTTACAAACGCCCGGCTTTAAATCCCGGGAATTTCGCAGTCGCCAGAAAAAGGCAGTTAAAGGGATTAACAGCGAACTTTAAAAGCCACCGAGCCATAGTTCGTAGTTCGCGAAGGAACCCGAAGAATAGTTCGGATGGGATTAAAAAAGGGGACTTTGGCCGAAGCAAGGTCAGTAGTGGACAGAGACGAGTCAGT
The DNA here is from genome assembly GCA_022606495.2 of Halesus radiatus. Classification (NCBI taxonomy): domain Eukaryota; kingdom Metazoa; phylum Arthropoda; class Insecta; order Trichoptera; family Limnephilidae; genus Halesus; species Halesus radiatus. The sequence goes on from JAHDVE020005551.1 coordinate 25,413, forward strand.
AGAGACCGTCCGGCCAGTGGTCGTAGTCGAGACTCCCGTCTCCTACAAAGCAAGCAGGCCACTTGCATCCCCAGCCTGAGACGCTGCGAGAAAACTCGAGTAGTGCAGTCGAGTGATTCGCCTAACCACCCAAAGGACATATCCAATCAAACAGCAGTCGTCTCATCCTACTGATACCTCTTGAACCGTGTGAAACCGGTCGTCAATGAAAGCTGACACGCGTGTCCGCCCAGCACCAAAACCTCCCCCTACCGGAGGTACCACCTGAACATCGAGACGATTGATAATCTCCCCACTGGACCGTGTGCAGATTACCCGTAAAAACAGTTCGTGTAATTAAGTGACACCCACAATACCTACCAGTTAAGAATATATTTTACATTGTGAATTAATAAAATACTTGACACTCGACGAAGTTACCTGTTTCTACTGAACCCCAATGACCCCATCATGTCAATATGATAATTTAAAAAAAATACAGTAAACCCGCAAATAATTTTCTATGTTGCCTCTAAAATTATGAAAATTATTTTTTTTTCCTGGCTTATAATTCATAAATTTTAAACAAGAATAAATAAAATACTTCTAATACGTACTAGATATTTGATTTAAAAAATACATAATTCAATTTGGATGTGTATTTTGGCCTTAAATCCAAAATGAAGTTATGTATGAAACATAGTAACATGAAACACAGCAGTTCCCCTTAAATTTACTTGGAGTTTTTTGTTATTATAACTGAATTTGTCTCAATGTATAGAATTTGTGGATTTTCCGTGTAGTCGTAATCGACAATCGCAATGATAACTAAACAACACTTAATTCTTATTTAGAAATTGTTTCCTCCTCGGAAGATAAAGTTATTCCACGAATTACAAAATTAAACGAGGCACAAAAAATTATATATCAGCACATTAATAATCCTATATATTAAACAAATAGACTAGAGCACACTTACAAACTCGCCTCAATTTAAATGAAGGATTAATGGTACCTAAGCATACACACAAATGTGGTATGGACAAAGAACGATTGCATTCCTATTGCTGAAATTAAAAAAATATATACAATTAAAAAAAACAGTTAATAAATATATTAAAAACTTTGTTAGCTGAAAGAACCTATTTGCTTTAGACGATTAGGAAATAAGTATTATTTTATGTAAGATTTCTAGTTGTTATTATTGTTTTAAATGTTCATATGTTGTACTTGTAAAACGGGCTTTTTCGAGTCCGTGCACAAGAAAATATATTAGCTTCCGATAACAAAATATGATAAAATACACCTCCTGGTAATTGCTTCGGACACTAAAAATACCCTCTTTACAAAATGTAACTTTTGGACGGCAATATTCCGAGCCTTAAATAATACGGCAAATGCCCGGAAATCGGACGTCTGATAATTCACATCTTTATTATTTTGTTCCATCCAATGTTATTACTTTACGATGATTTACGTTCTATTTAAGAGTAAATAAATCGTAAAATTTAACGTTCAAGGAACGAACTCAAATAATTGTGAAGTTCCTCACTAAAACAATATTGCTTTATTGTAATAGTGGTTATTCAATCTATACATGGATAATTGAATGCAAGAATTGAAAGAGGTGGGCTTGGGCGCAAAAATGAGTAGTCTGCAAGTATGTTGCCTGTTGTATGCTGATGATGCGGTGCTGATTGCTAATAGTATAGAAGATCTACAGTCCCTCGTATCTAGGATGAACGAAGTATGTATGAAGAATGAGCTAATGATGAATGTAAGTAAGTCTAAAGTCATGGTGTTTGAAAGAGAGAGTACGAACACAGTGTGCAATATAGTTGTGAATGATGAATACTTGGAGCAGGTAGACGAGTTTGTGTATTTGGGAAGTATGTTTACGAGAGATGGAAAGACTGATAGGGATATTGAAAGAAGGGTGAATGCAAGAAACTCCATTAACGGAGGACTGAACGCGGTTGGCGCAAACAAAAAGTTGTCCAAGGAAGCGAAGCTAGCAGTCCACAATGGAGTGCTGATACCAACTTGATGTATGGCAGTGAGGCATGGAACTGGCAGAGGAAGGATGAAAGTAGACTGAATGCTGTAAAAATGAGATCTCTGAGACGAATGTGTGGTAAAACCATGTATGATCGTGAAAAATGAGAGATTGATAGATATCGCAGTCCATTAACGGAGGACTGAACAAAACAAAAAGTTGTCTGGAAGCGAAGCTAGCAGTCCACAATGGAGTGCTGATAGATGTAGGCAGTGAGGCATGGAACTGGCAGAGGAAGGATGAAAGTAGACTGAATGCTGTAAATGAGATCTCTGAGAAGAATGTGTGGTAAAACCATATATGATCGTGTGAAAAATGTTGAGATTCGTAAAGAATGCAAGGCTGATGTAAGCGTAGTGAGCAAGATTAAGAAACGCTTAGATGGTTTGGGCATGTAGAGCGAATAGAAGAAAGGAGTGTAAGGAGAATATATGACGCGAATGTGAATGGAAGAAGAAGCCGGGGACGTCCAAGGAAGACGTGGCACGATCAAGTGAATCAAATACTTGAGTCGGGCCATGTCAGAAGTCGGAATAACAGAAGAGAATGTATGAGACGTTGCATGAAAGTGAATGAAGCAAGAAGTGTATGCCAAGATCGAGTTGTTTGGCGGTCCGTCCTCTCTGCCTACCCCTGCGGGGAAACGGCGTGATGGTTAGTTAGTTAGTTAGTTAGTAATAAATAGTGGCGTCCATTAATATATCACCAAAGATAAATAAGGCTGTGCGTAGGTTTTAGGTGCTGGACTATCGAATTTGTACCTTATTCTTAATTAAATAAACATTTTTTCCGACAGCGGAGTTCCGTCCCGAGTTCTACCCCGACCCGGAGAAGAAGTCTCTCTCGCTGCAGCCCGATCTGACGCGTCACGGGGGCGTCGGTGGAGGGGGCGGTGTGGCGGCGGGCGGGGGGGCGGTGAGCGGGTGGGGGGAGCCACCCCCGCCCCCGCGCCGCTTCAGCGACCACCACTACGACGTGCCACATCTCGGCAACAGGTAATTAGAAAATAATGGGCTATTGTTGCACTTTTTTTGTAGAAATGTCGTCAACAAGTACTTCCTCATTTTTTTATAATTATTATTGTCGCAAAAACTTTGAAGGGTGATCGTTTAATTTGTAAGTTTCGCAAATACCTCGCATTTTATTAAATTATTTATCACCCTTTGGATATTGTAACTTTTGCTTTGTAATCTGTTATAGAAATATTAAAAGTCAACATAAACATATTTAGTCCATTAAATACAGATATTATTTTGTTGTTAAAAGTTGTTCAAATGCGCGTTAAGGGTATATTATGATTATGGAATAAAGTACTATTATTTGCTATGATTGATGATAAATCCACAATAAAGCTGAACTGAGCAATTCACCACTAAACATACCAAATTAGGTCTGCAAACACTTAGCATTCTCAACAACTTCATCAGCTATCGGATGGTTGAAGAAAACAAAACAAATCCAGATCTATCCGGATGTTAGAATATTGCGTTCTTACGAAATATATCAAAAGTCTAAGTAATGATCTTATAACAGCAATCTGCGCTGGTGCCATTTCCCAAGAACTGTGAATAGTAATTTATCCAACCACAGTATTAAATAATTTTATAAAGGGAACAAGTTTATTTAAATACATGTAAGAGACATGTCTTCAGAGATGAAAGCTTCTGAAATGTCACTCACTGGCTTCCCTCCAATATAGCATTATACGTGTGTTCCAGTTACGCCCTGCCACTGGACCACCAAGTAAGCCCCTCCAACGAGAGTGATAACTACGACAAAAAGCCCTACAGTGAATCCGACCATTCTTCCAGCAGTTGCTTCTCGAGTTGTAAGTACCGACTGCACCTTTAATGTATTTACTGCTACCTGTTGCTCGTGCATCTCTCCAACATGTTTGTTTATGACTAAACACTAATGCTATTTTTAGTACTCACAAGTCAGAACAGAAGGGGCAATTATTCAAATGTGTAATTTAAAACGGACACATGAATGGTATAATCTGTTTTATATCCAGGAGAAAGGCAATTGAAATAATTTAATGTGTACCTCGCAGTAACCAGTAGTCTCGGTAACACAAATAGCTCCGTTTGAAGATTGAAGGTGCTTATAAATACGGGTATGCAACACGTGATTTCGGACAAGTTTAGTTTAAATAGCTAAAGTTATTAAGGCTTAATGAATATTCACATATAAATACATTAACTATACGCAATACTTACCATAGAGATAGTTTGGACACGAACATTGCCCGTTTCACACAATGTTATTGATTCCACCCAAAAATAGGATATCAAATATTCAATTCCCCATCAGGAACTTGATTTCCTGGGAAACGTGGGTACATTTTTACGGTACAAATAAAATAATGTGACATCAAATCCAATAATGACAACGACAAGAAGTTATAATTTATATTTAGAAACAAATAATATAAATATTACTTGTTTTTCGCTGTTCATGAAAAGTGTTTCATGAATATAAGAATCGTTAACTTTGGACTTGATGAAACTCTTATAGACTATTTTCACGTACCTATTATGTAGGTACTCCTGCTTCCCGACTATTTACACGTACCTATTATGTAGGTACTCCTGCTTCCTGACTATTTACGCCTACCTATTATGTAGGTACTCCTGCTTCCTGACTATTTACGCGTACCTATTATGTAGGTACTCCTGCTTCCTGACTGGCGATCAGAGCAAAAAATCTATCTCTAGTTTTTAATTATTGTTACAGCAATTGAAAATATTGTAAAGATAATAAAAAAAAAAAACTAAAATACTCTGTGGAACTTTATAACAATATTATTAAAATTGTTAAAAAAGGTTACTTGTATATTGATACGTCTCTAATTTAATTTACCAACATTTTGGCTTGTCTGGGCTTTTCTCTATTACTGATCTTGATTCTAGTGCTACTTTTTCACTTTAGTATCGAACTTTTATTGATGCCTTCACAATCCACACCGTTACTCCTTCCTAGATGATGACACAATAAGTGACACGAGTAGCAGGTACTCATTACCAATGTTGATCAATGATTATTGTTTTGTTACACTAGCCGAGTGCACCTTCGACGTGGCCAGTGACACCGTGACGCTGCCCTCGCTGCCCGCCGTGTCGGCACTTTTCGCCGAGTTCGTGGGAAACACGAGCACGAGCGTGGCGGTGGCGGCGGGTCCGGGCGGCGCACGCCTCGCGCTGCCGCAGGTGGGCGCCGCGGCGTCTCTGCCCGAAGGCGCACTGCCCCGCGGCCGCAAGGAGACGCTCTACCTGTCGCTGGTACGCGAGGACCGCTGTCGGCCCTGCTTCCCGGAAGGTAGAATGAGAACTCTTATTTACTCTAGTATAGGTTGTCGTTCCTTTCGGTAGCTATTGATTCATTTACGTGCGTCTATTTCTGTGTGCTGACAATACGTGTGGAAGCGCACATAAACTAGGATTTCGATAGTCTTTGATAGCCATAAAATTATTCGACCTAACCTCATTTAGCCCTTTCTAACCTAGGTATCCGTTTGGAGTTTGATGCATTAATAAAAAATAAATATCATAAGAAATTTCAAATTTTAATTTGCTGATAGTTAAAAACCAGTTTCAAGAATAAAATTTAACGTATTGACATTTTAATTCATTTGGTTTGTATTCGTGTTCATTCACAAACGAATTCCCAGCAATAAATGATAATTTTTTATAGCGTACTTTAATTTTCATCAGGCACAACGCAACTGGGCCCAGTCATCAAGATAGGCCCTCCAGGGATACAATTATGCAAAGCAGCGATAGTACAGATCCCTCACTGCGCCAGTCTCAAGCACGGCTTCTGGAACCTGTCCGTCTATGCACTCGGGCCTGCTACCAATCAAAACCCAGACAACTCTCACACGGAGTGGCGGAAGATCGTCAGCCTCGGCCAGGAAACCATCAACACACCGATATTCACACAGCTAGACTCCGATAAGGTTTACCTTGTCACCGACTTCTTGTCGACTTTCGTCTTGGCCGGAGAAAGCTTCAACGGGAAAGCTGTGAAGAACTTGAAACTCGCCGTATATGCACCACTTTTATCAGATACAACCGTCACTGACTTCTCGATCCGGGTTTACGTTTTCGAAGATACTCCTTGTGCCTTGCATTACTGTTCAGATCAAGAAAGGAGACTCGGAGGTGTTTTACTCGATTCTCCTAAATCTGTGTGGTTCCAGGACGGAGGATCTAATTTGTGTCTGATCTTGGAAGATATTGGAGTCGGGTGGAGAGCTAAACCTAATTCAAGTTACCAAGAAATCCCCTTCTCTCATGTTTGGAGTTCCACATCTAACTCGTTGCATTGCAGCTTTACTTTGGAACAGACAGATTCGATAAATGAATTGGAATTCAAAATAGTCGCATACCAAAAGGTTAATCCTTCTCATAAACAAGTTTTCACAATGAGATCGAATGATGAGTTTAGAAACGGAAATAGTTCTTTTAACCCTATCAATATGAATTTTGTCCAAAACAACAATGCTTTCTCAGAGCACGCCATTGATAGCAAAACTTTACCTGAACGATCCCTTACCGTTATCGACGAAGATATCCAACCGTCCGCAAAACAAAAATGCATGACCGTTAGCGATAAGGGAATTAACACTTGCGTCGTTGACAACGTCACCCCTTTCAGACTAACGAAGTCGGTTAAAAAACAATTATGTGTTTGTCTAGACCCTCCCAACGCCCGGGGCAATGATTGGCGACTGCTGGCACAAAAGCTAAACGTCGACAGATACATTAACTTCTTCGCAACGAAAAGTTCGCCGACTGAGCACATTCTGGATCTGTGGGAATGTCGCCACAGAAACACCAGCGCCGTTGCTGACTTGGCTAATATCTTCAGAAATATGGGACGGCACGACGCGGTCCGAATTGTCGAATCTTGCCTGGGGCCTAGCTGGCTTTAATGCCATTTCTTTTATCAAAAATGAAACTCGCTGACACAGAATAACTATGGAAATTTTAATTAAATATCTCAAAAGCGCTAAGGACTTTTGAACATTTACCGTAAATATTTCCGCGATGCTACACGTATTGTAGATTTATTCTAGGCTCAGAAAGCTCTTTGTTTAAATACCTGCTGTGTCAAGGACGAACAATATTTTTACAGCGTTGAATATAATTCATTGTATTACTTTGCAGAATATGATAGCAGTTGTCGCAATTAAAAATAGACAAGAAAGAAATAATAATAAGATGTACATAATTATTAATTTTTATTATTATACAAAAATAGGTTGAGATGATTGGGTTCGATGAATTTTAACAACGTTTCCACCCTCATTGTCATACAATGTTTTTATGTTTCACAATCGAAATAATAAATTAGACTAACTTACTTGACTGAACTTGTTAAATGAAGTTGGAAACTAAATTCTCAATACGTTCAATTATGATGCTTTTATAATATTATACATTCATTAGCTACTTATGTAAATAAAAACACCTTTTTTACTTTTTTATATTCTTATTAACATACGTGTGTAGTAAATAGAATACTTAATTTATTTAAAAATATATATTATTAAATCTGTGATATACAAACATAAATGTTACATGTAGCGATGAATAAACAAAATTGATTGTAATTTTAAACATTTTTTTTATGTACCCATCCAACTTATGTGTTTGAATGACAGAAGTTTAAAAAAACCTTATATGTTTTCTGTGGAGATAATTAATTTTATTTCTAAATGTAAATATGATTTATGCAAACATGCAAGACGTCTGTCATAATGGTGAATGTTCTACAAGCCTCGCACGGTGGTCCAAAAATCAAAGTTTTTTCATAGGTACACAGAACACACACTGCACTCTTCTAACAGGGTTAGACGAGCTGGACCAAAGATTCTGAGAATAAGAATAATATAACAAGTACCTACAGTTTTCCATGTATTTAATACTTCCCATTAGCCGTTACAAGCGTGACGGTTCAATCTATAATTAACTTGCTCTCAGATAACCGAAGAACTAATTGTTCTATTAAGGCTGAATGCCTACACAAATCGAATTGGCTTAATGAATTTCTCTGGGGGTTTTCTCTCGGCTTCTTTTATCCTTCCTGCTGAAAATGTCTAGGGCTTTCTCTGTTTGGAGGAGGAAATAAGAGAACATCAAATAATTGAACGAGAATTGAATAGTTAGGGGAAGAGATTAATTCCTAGAAACCAAACCGCATCACCAGATTTACGAAAGTCGAGAGAAGAGTTTGTTTGTTTTTCAGACTGCGGTTTCGTCTAAGAAAGTGCGTGAATGAAAGATCACCAAAGATTAAATGATTCTTATAGATGTAATATCTACCCACTGAACAGTTGATAGGCTTCTGCATGGTTATATTGTCATAGTTTGAATTTAGCTGTTTAAACTAAAGTTGTTGTTCAAGCGCAACAATCAATTACGATTTAAATCACCTGAATTATGCAGCTTTGCCACTACTGGCAATACTGTTAGTGTTGTGAAGCTTTGCCTAGGATCAAGGAAATGGTATGCAAAACCCTCCGTCCTGAAGCGAGGTTTAAAAACCTTTCGAACTAGAGTGCTTTTAACTCGCGTATTAACATTAACGGCGGGGTTTCTGAAATAAATCTTTAACGTCAATTCATAGAGAAATATTATTCACATTTCCTTGAGAGTGTAGCGAAATATTATGACCTGTAATTTATTACGGAGTTCTTACTGACTGCTGAGATCTGGGACCACACGCGATACGGAGCGCAGCTTTAGACTAATATCGTACTGTGGTAAATTCGAGCATTTAACGTAATGTAATGACATCAATTTAACATGTTGAGAACGTTTTGTTGCCTCTGAAATTACATTGTACGCCTGACAATCCTCAAAGCGTTTAAGTTGATCGTTACTTAGACAAGGTTTCAAAGGTCTTGGTTAATATTATTTCCTTAAAATATGTATGACAAGCTAAAATGGGATATTAGGTACAGTGAAGGTTCTCTGAGTTAGTAATGAATACTGTGAATCAGTGAAGGACTTTTCCTCCTATACAGTACATGGAATCATTAAGTCCTCCATTACGACATAAGCAACATCTTCTGCTTACTGTGATAGTAGTAGAACATTTTAAAATACTGTCAGGTTATTCGTAACCCGGGAGTGTTAGTCTGCCTTGATTTTTTTTTTTAAATTTTCATATTCTTGTACTGACATCAAAATAGTTATTAAAATCAATAACAGAGATTTTTAGACCATAATATTGGGTTCAATTAATTCAGCTCTGTTGAGTGTTGAGCGGTTCCTCGATATGTGGGGTTATTAAGGTTAATACAAAATGTTAACTATAATATTGGGTTGAATCAATTCAGCTCTGTTGAGTGTTGAGCGGTTCCTCGATATGTGGGATTATTAAGGTTAATACAAAATATTAACTATAATATTGGGTTGAATCAATTCAGCTCCGTTGAGTGTTGAGCGGTTTTACGATATGTGGGGTTATTAACGTTAATACAAAATATTAACTATAATATTGGGTTGAATCAATTCAGCTCTGTTGAGTGTTGAGCGGTTCCTCGATATGTGGGGTTATTAACGTTAATACAAAATATTAACTATAATATTGAGTTGAATCAATTCAGCTCTGTTGAGTGTTGAGCGGTTCCTCGATATGTGGGGTTATTAACGTTAATACAAAATATTAACTATAATATTGGGTTGAATCAATTCAGCTCTGTTGAGTGTTGAGCGGTTCCTCGATATGTGGGGTTATTAACGTTAATACAAAATATTAACTATAATATTGGGTTGAATCAATTCAGCTCTGTTGAGTGTTGAGCGGTTCCTCGATATGTGGGGTTATTAACGTTAATACAAAATATTAACTATAATATTGAGTTGAATCAATTCAGCTCTGTTGAGTGTTGAGCGGTTCCTCAATATGTGGGGTTATTAACGTTAATACAAAATATTAACTATAATATTGGGTTGAATCAATTCATCTCTGTTGAGTTTTGATCGGTTCCTCGATATGTGGGGTTATTAACGTTAATACAAAATATTAACTATAATATTGGGTTGAATCAATTTAGCTCTGTTGAGTGTTGAGCGGTTCCTCGATATGTGTGGTTATTAAGGTTAATACAAAATATTAACTATAATATTGGGTTGAATCAATTCAGCTCTGTTGATTGTTGAGCGGTTCCTCGATGTGTAGGGTTAGTAATGTTAATAAAAAATATCTCTTTATAATCATTTTTGCATAAGCTCTTCATATTTTATGTTCCTGAGGCAAGAAAACTCTTCTAACCACGAAGGGCAAGGTCTAACACTGAAGTGATGAAGCAACGAGTCTATGAAGAAGTTTTTTTTTGGAATATAGTCATTTTCGAATCAATGGTAAGTTCTAATTCCTTACTGAAGTATCATTACGTCGAGCTCTACATAATATATTTGCATTTACTTAACGTAATGGAATAAATTAGCAATGAGGATTGTAGGCATGAGGTTACAGGTTGGGACACTATCCACTATTCCTGTGACCGACATTAATCGAATGAGCCGGATTAGGCGAGCAGCTTCCGGCTCATTGTTGGTCCACCCGTCCCGCGGAGGCCCTCCTGCCCATGCTAATCCACTGAAAGGTCCGGCACTTTGGGATAAGCCGTGGTCTCCCACGATCTCCCGAATTTCCTCTGTTTTCTATTTAATTAAAGAACAAAAGTACTCAGCGTATTGGATGCTTAAACAAATACAGGAGTCACGTACAAGGGTAGTTGCAAAGGTGAAGCTATATATCTTTGACGGAGATTTCAAGACTACAACTTGAATAGGATAAAAACAAAACCTTTATTATTATTTTTTTATTTATTTATTAGTTTCTATGGTTATACATGTATGTGACTTTAGTAATAAATTATAAGTATGTTGTATAGAGAGCATGTAAGTATGGTGCATATTATTATAAAACAAGTATGAAGTCGCAGTATTTAGTCTTCCTCATTAGGGATTCCTGTTCTGAGCCTGTTAATTTATTAAAGCGGACTTTAGTTTGAGAAATAAAGTTTTTAAGAATCTAACCTACGTACAACGCTTTGTTCTCATCACTTATCAGTAAAAATAGATGAAATCACAATTTTTACAATCTTCTTCTCCGGTGGCGAGTCAATCGCTTCATCACTGAACTGATAACTCTAAACCTCCAAATATTTCTACATATCTAGTAGCGATGGGTTATGAATTATTTTGTTAAGAGCGGGAGTCACTGTACCAGCTTTATACTTTAATATGATTCAAAAGAACGGCTTAATTGAACGACGGCTCATTTAAGAGCCGGCACATATTAAGAGTCGACTCCCGGTTCATAAACTCAATTCATACGACTCCCACGGTATAGTTGTAGGTACAAAAGTCCAGATGCCAGACTATTAAACGTCGTTCACGTACTGTACAGTGCCTCCACACGTATAAATACGGTGATTATTCTTATATCTACACATGACTGTTTGAAACCATAAAAACAAATGATTTACGATGCGTCAGGGCGCCAAACATTAACTGCGAGTCCCACGGTTGTGGGTATAATTTAGCTTGGTTGAAGTTAGATATGGATACGACGATTTTATATAAACAAATTAGAACAAAGGACCTCATTTAAAAATGTGTTATCGTAGAAATGCGTAAGAATACTATCGAACATTTGATTATTGCAACGGAAAATATGCGAGTCTCCCAAAATACCAAATTAACAAATTGCAATCAGTATTCAACGCCGCAGCAAGACTTATCACCGGTGAATCTAAATATTCTCACATTTCAGAGCATCTCAAAAATCTCCACTGGCTCAAATGTCCTGAAAGAATCCAGTTCAAGTTCTGCTGGATGGTATTTAGTCACTTAATTTATTAATTAATATTTAGTACTTATCAGAACTGTGTATTCCCGAAAATACAAACTAAAGGTAGTCCACCCTTAGGTCAGCAGCGTCATCAGCTATCGGCAGGTTGTAGGAACCAAAGCGCACACTAAGCGCGCTAATACTAAGTTCAGTGATCGTGCTTTCGGAGTGTCAGGACCTAAAGCCTGGAATGAACTGCCGCATAACTTAAGAATTATCAAAGACTCAACAGAATTCAGAACTAAACTTAAAACATTTCGCAAAGTTGAAGAAATTCACCTATAAATTGCTTAACTAGGCTAGCCGGTTAGTACTTACCTAAAATCATTAAATAAAAAAAATAAAAAATAATAAAATAAAATAAAAAATTCACGCATCGGTGCGCAAATGCGTCCACTGTAAATAACCAAAGTGTAAAAAAAAACTTTAATATTTATTAAAAGCTTCTTACGCTTTTTAAGGTAATTTTATAGATATTTTCGAGTCCTAAAATTCATTTTATGAATACTTTCCAGTCCTAAAAATTAATACCAATAATTCAATAAATACCACCTCTTCTTGTGCCACCAATCATCTAATAAATGTAACATCAATAGAAAAGGAGAAACAAATAACCATGTAAAACTATCATTTCTGTAAATAATTTTTTCTAAAACTGTGTTCATCTGAAGCGACCTGCCAGGTAAGTATGTTTTTCTGTATCTGTTTGCACATAGTTAGTTAAGAAATATTTGTACAGCGCCCCTGAGGTGATTTTTCACAAAAACGGCGCTATACAAATCATCCAACTATTATTATTATTATTATTATATGTTTATCTTTTTAGATAAATAAACAATATTTTTATGTGGTTCTAAGGTTTGTCAAAAAGAGTCACCGTTCAATTCAGTCGTGGTACGGTTCTCCAGGAGTCGTACGCTCACGGCTCATCAAAATGAACCTGCACAAATGAACGGCTCGTTCAAGAACGACTCATCGCTAATATCTAGAGCAAACAGAGCATGGTAGTTTAAATATATGGATGTATTTGACATTGAGGTTTAATTTTTAATCGCAAATTAGATAATTAGGTAATTAGCAATAACATAAAATAACAAAAATAAGAAAATAACCAACTGAAACAGTCGTGGGACTTAACATTATGAATGAATAAATGTTTAAAAAAAACGGGTGTTATTGATTCACAGTGATTCATAGGAAGTCAGTGATTTATAGCAACTAAATGGTTTGAAATGTCGAAACAGTTAGGCAAGAAAAGTTGGATGTATATGACGTGTTTTAGTCGGTCTCGTTATTTATCGAAAAGTATGAGGGATATTTTATACATTCCGCCTATAAAAATGTCTTAAAATTGTCGTAATTGTGTATAGGTTTAGTGAATAAACTCAAAACAATTTTACAGTGAACAGTGTAGACGTAATAATAATAATAATAATAATTGGACCATTTCTATAGCGCCGCTTTTGTGAAAAATCACCTCAGGGGCGCTGTACAAATATTACTTCCTATTCTTATATTACGTCTATTCTACGAATTTATTATTATTATTTTTTTTTAACATTTATTTTCTCTTTTTGGACAGGCTATCATTACACATTATTTATAAACCATATAAAGAGATACAGTTAAATTATCAAAGCTAAATTTAATGTTAAATTTAAAAAAAAAGAAGCTAACTGTATTTATTCCTTACGATATATTGCAAGACGCTAATACAAATGATAGAGTGATTGTTTCCATTATATTCAAGATTGTATTTAAGCTAAGACAAAGAATTATTATCCATAAGTTCGGCCATACAGCCCAAAGATGTCTCGACAGGACGCAGCCACCCATTTGCCCCCATTGTACTAAGGAACATATACTCTCGAAATGCGAAAACAGAGAAATAAACCCAATTTGCAACAATTGCTGTGTGCAAAATAAAAGATTTAAATTGAACTATTCCACCGAACACCGGGTTGACAGTATAAAATGTCTTTACCGGCAAAAAATGCTTCAAATTGCTATAGAGCGCATCGACTACGAATAAATATGGTAAATTATATCTCCTCATACTAACTTCAAAATGACTGATTTTATATGTAATGCTTTAGATAAAAAACATTTATAGAAGAAAGATTATACCACTCCATAAGAGATTTAAATCTAATTTGCTCTGATAAAGGATTTACCTTATTTCATACTAATATAAGAAGTATCGAAAAGAACTTAGATGAATTAATAATATCTTTAAAAACATTAAATTATTTTCCGGACGTTATAGTGTTAACAGAAACACATTCCGCCGGCGAACTGAATTATAATATCCCGGGTTTCACTTTCTATACAACAACAATAAAGTTAAACAAAAACAGTGGTATTGCAATATTCATATCTAACCGCTACAATGTACTCAACATTAAAGAAATACACAATATTCATAATGTAAACCTATTAAATATTGAGTTTAAAGACCAAAATAAATATTATAATATTATTGCCGTTTATCGTACTCATGCATCAGTAATATCACAATTTATAAATGAATTAAAAAATATATTATTAAATTTTAGAAATAAAAATAATATTATTGTTGGAGATATGAACTTAAATATTGCAAAAGAATACTCTAGTAAGGATAAAGATAATTATCTAAACATGTTAGCGGAACTTAATTATTTACAGTGCATAAATTCATATACTAGAAACGTTCGAGGTCAACGACCTTCATGTTTAGATCATATATTTACAAATATTTCTGATATCCAAAATATTATATCCGCTGTCATTCATACAACTATCACTGATCATTATTCATGTATATTCAATTATAAATTCTGTAATCCAACTTTTCCACCATTTAAACAAGAAAATGTTTCAAAAAAGTACTTAACATGGATACGTTAAAATGTAAATTAGAAGTAGAAAATTGGCTTGATTTATATCAATGTAATGATGTCAATGTTTGTTGTAAAATGTTTGAAGAAAAATTATCTAAATTCATAAATGACTCAACAAATAATATTATATCCAAATCCAAACTACCTAACTTCAAACCTATAAAACCATGGATAACTCACGGTTTAATAGTATCCGTACGTCATAAGCAAGCTCTTTATAGATTAACTAATCAACAACCAAATAATGAACATTTACAGAAACATTTTAAAAGCATATAAAAATAAACTCTCATATATCATAAAACATACAAAAGAAAGCTATTACAAACAGAAGTTGATACAGGTTGAAAATGACAAAGGAGTATGGACGATTATAAATGAGATAATGGACAAAAAAAAGTATAAAAACAATGAAATCAGCACTATTATTCATGATAATTCGGAAACATGTTGCAAAGAGAACCCTTTAAAAGCTGCAAATATATTTAACGAATTCTTTGCAAATATAGGAGAAAATCTTGCTAATCTCATACACAAAGATCCAAATATAACAATTCCAGACTGTAATGTTGATGTTAAAAATAAAATGTCAACATTTCAACTCACCACAGAGGACGAAATAGTAACTATTATAAACGGCATGAAAGGAGGCTCTGCCCCAGGTTTTGATAGAATTAAATTAACATTTTAAAAAATATTAAAAACAAAATTTCTAAACCGTTAATGCATATAATCAACACAAGTTTCCAATGCGGAGTATTTCCATGTAATTACAAACAAACTACCATAACTCCAATATTTAAGTCTGGTAATCCCGAAGATGTTAATAATTACCGTCCCATTTCAGTAATCTCAAATATTGCAAAAATTTTTGAAAAACTTGTAAAAAAAAGACTTAACCAGTTTATAAAATGTAATAGCATAATTCACGAAAATCAATTCGGCTTTATGGAAAGTAGAAGCACACAGGATGCAATTTCAAAATTAACTAGCCTTATTCACACTTCATTAGATAAATCACTAAAATGCCTTGGAATTTTAATAGATCTCAAAAAAGCGTTTGATAGCATATCTCATGACAAACTTATAATTAAATTAAGCAACATTGGAATAAATAGTACAGCCCTGGAATGGATAAAAAGCTATCTTTTCAAACGTCCTCAAGTGGTAAAAATAAACGAGGTACTTAGTCATAAAAAAACAAGTAATTTTGGCATACCTCAAGGTACAGTACTGGGACCTCTATTTTTTATCATCTATGTAAATGACATATTCATGCAAAAGCTAAACGGAAAAAATAATATCTTATGCTGACGACACTGTCATAATAATTGAAGGTACTGACTGGAATTCTATTAACAAGCTAGCAAATACTGATATTAATATATTAAAAAATTGGTTCGATAATAATCTACTCTCCCTCAACACTGGAAAAACAAAATTTATTCCTTTCTCTATCAATAAATTTAAATCAAAACCAGAAATAAAAATTATAATACACCAAAGTAACTGCAACAGAATCAATTGTAATCAAGCATGTTCAATACTTAGTCCAACTTCCAAAATTAATACCTTGGTGTATATATAGACAAGCATTTTAAATGGAAACACATATTTGTGAACTTGTTAAACGAATTAGAAAATGTATATATATATTTATAAGACTAAGAAATATTCTTAGACTAGAAAACCTAAAAAGAGTGCACTATGCAATTGTTCAGTCTATTTTACAATATGGAATTATTGGCTGGGGGGGAACATATGATAATATTTTAAGTCCACTTAAAATAATTCAAAGATTGATAATAAGGTAATTTTAAAAAAACCATCATCATTTTCCACTGAAAAGCTTTTTACAATATTCAATGTACCTACAGTAGATAAAATTTATAAAAAAATATGCAATTATTCAAATCTTTAAAGAAAAAACGTTAAATAAATTACAATTTAATATATCCGCAAGGTATCAACAAAACATT
The DNA here is from genome assembly GCA_022606495.2 of Halesus radiatus. NCBI lineage: Eukaryota > Metazoa > Arthropoda > Insecta > Trichoptera > Limnephilidae > Halesus > Halesus radiatus. The sequence continues at coordinate 42,182 of JAHDVE020005551.1, forward strand.
AAAATCCCGCCATTCAATACTAAGCATACGCAAAACACATACCTATATCTAGGAATAACTTTTTTTTAACAATCTGCCAACTGATCTTAAAATTATAGAAAATATCCATGAATTTCAACATAGATTAAAAAATTACCTCAAACTACTGTAACAATTTAAAAAAAAATTTTTTTATTATTATTAGATTTTTTTTTGTCTTTTATTATTATCTTCTCTTCTTTTCTTCTACTTTCTTTTCATTTTCTTTAATACTATTACTAGTGATAAATTACAAAATTTACACGACAAATTCATATTTTCCTGCTATTGTACAACAATATTTAAGTTATGATTTGATTAATTAAGCGATAATCACTCACCAAACACAAGAACCTTGTTTCTTTATGGTGAGGAATAGCTATAATATATTTTTTGTTACACTATATGAATCATGTCTTATTTTTATATACTCTCTGTAAAAAAAATTATTATATTAAATAAAATAAAAAAAAAATATATATTATTTCGGATAAATAACACAGAATACTCTTAAAAGGGTGGAGCGGCGGGGGAAGACGGTGACTAGGGGAATTGATTCATAGGGCCCTCAAAATCTTCTTTGTCTTGGTGACGCCCCTGGGCGGCGTGACGGAGCGGATTGGTGTTGGTCTGCACGTACGCCAGGTGGCGCTTGTCGGCCGGCTTCAGGATCCGGAAGGAGCACTTCAGCGTGTCGTCCACTGACATCATTGCTCCTGCGTTATCCTATTACCCGCAGTAGTTGGGCGCCGAGAAATCGGTGACCAGTTGCTTCTTGGCAAAGAACTCATACCCGTCCTCTACCACCTGATGCACCCGGCAGATCAGGTCAAAGTCGTGCTTGTTGAGGAACTTGGCCACTATCTCAATGACGAAGGTAAAGGCTCGTTCTCGCCCCAGCTGGCGGTGTCCTTGTTGGGGTCTGACCACAGGAGGGCGGTCCACAGCAGGTCGCAGAGCATCCCACTTCCCGGTTGTATACAATATTTTTTACAACCACTGTAGCCCGAATAGCCGTTTCTTTTACTTTTGACACTTCACTATAAAATGTGCTAAGGGCCTTCGACCGACCGCCGTATTGGGATGTTTAAGACTAGACTAAGTTAATAATTATCTTCCAATCACAAGGGAGAGTTTAAATGCAGTTCGAAAACCTTGTGACCTGTGACATGGGCCAGATGTTCGCATCCCTTAAACCGCTGGGCCGTCAAGTGAAACACCCGCTCCGCTCGCCACAGCCTCACCTATTCCCGCAGGGAAGACGATCATCTGGTGAAACGAGCACATTTGAACCTCCCCCTTCCCCGCTGCCCACTGCCTCAGCCCATCTTTGCCGTTGCCGTTATAAGATGACCTTAGACCACTTGTGTTAATTCCTTCGGCCGCTGGGTAGTTCTGTGACACACCGTATTTCTTACTATAAGGATATAAAATCAACTGAGTTATCATGCAACCCTGTCACAGCCCTCGCTCCTCATCGCCCCGGCCAGCCCTCGCCGGTACAAGTTTCTACGTCTGGAAGGATGACATGGGACTGAAACCAGTGTTTTTAAAACAATTTACAATTTAAATGCAGTGATAAGACGCCTTATTCTAGTTGGAACTTTGGACATTAAAGAGTTTTTGTTTTATTGTGTTTTTTTTTGTTGTTTGTTTTGTTTTTGAAAATTTCAATTTTGTGCATAGGTAGATATTATGTCAAGGTATGTTATGTTTATATTAGATACGTAGTAGTATTTAGGAGGAAGGGTATGGCCGACACAGGAGTCGATGAGGTTCGCTATCCATCACATCACCAACCCTTCGGTGGCCCAAAGAGGAGGACGGAACTTGAACAATGTCGAATTGGCACGTGGAATATCAGAGGAGGTATGGAAAGAAAGATGAATGAACTATGTGATTCGATGGTAAGCAAAAGTTTGGATGTACTTTGTATAACAGAGAGTATGAAAAAAGGAAGCGGTACGATGCAACATAGCGATACGCTCGTCATCTGGTCTGGGAGACCAGATGACGAGAGGGCATCTCACGATGTTGCAGCGTTACTGTCTCCCAGAATGGTTGAATGTATGCTGCAGTATGAATGCGTAAGTCGAAGAATCATTTGGATCCGATTCAAAATCGGTTTGACAAGGGTGTTTTTTGTTGTGTGCTATACTACTGTTAATTTTGATACCGATGAAGTGAAAGACGATTTTTGGACTGGCGTGAGAGATGTAATGGGACTAAAAAATTTGAACGAAAAGATTATAATGCAGGGGACTTAAATGGGTGGGTGGGAATTAGACGGGATGGATTTGAATCGGCTCAAGGTATGTATGGGGATAAAAAACGAATGACAATGGTAACAGAATACTTGAAGTATGTCTAGAGTGGAACCTTTTTGAATCGAATACCTTATTCGATCATAAAGGTATCCACCAATATACGTGGGAAAGAGGAAATGAGAGGTCAATTATTGATTTTGTGCTAATTGACTCTACGTTGAGAGCTGTTAACGAAGACCCAATAGTCTTCAGAGGGGCCGAGGTTGAAACCGACTACTTCCTGGTTTTGTCGAGGGTAAACCTCTTCCGTGACTGGCGCTCTAAAGTGAAAACGGTGTCGACTCCAACAAGAGTCAAAATAGAAAAACTACAAGACGATATTGTGAGAAGTAAGTATGAGAGTTGTGTAGATATGAGATTGAATGAGAAGGAAATGAACGATCTGATGAAACATGGAACCACATAAAAGTGAGTCTCTGTGAATCTGCTAGAGAGGAATGTGAAATAAGTACGCAGGGTAGGAAGAAAGGCGATGCATGGCGGGATGATGAAATTAAAGCACTGGTCTCAGTGAAGAAGAAAGCGTGGTTATGTCTGATAGCGACTGGCAGTACTCCTAGTGAAGAGCGGAATAAAGCGAAATAACCATACAAGCGATGTAAGAAAAGAGTAAGTGTTGGAGTGAAAGAACGAAAGAAACGTCTGTAAGAGGAATGTACCAGACGTGTCCTGGCACACAAGCGAACTGTGGAGGCCTGCTGATCCCAATCTACGAAGCGATCTGGAGGGGAGGGGGTGGCGACCTATCGTTCCCTTTTGCAAGAGGGAACGACGACGATTTCTGTGTCACTTTGCCTTTTGCACAAAAATCCTTTTTGTGCAGAAACTCCTGCGGCTGAACAATACCCACTTTTGTGCAAACTCGGATTCTGCTCTGCGTGCCTTGTCCGTGGTCATTAAATGGTCTAGTTCCGTGAGTGTTGGTCGTCCGGGGGATGGTCCAAGAGTCAGCGGGGGGTCAAAGAAGAAGAAGGCAGGTCGGTTTCAAGTAGAGCGAGGTATAGCGGTCGGTGGAGCAGAGGTGATATCGGTTTGAGCGTCGCTGGATGACTGCTGATTTTCCGTTTTTGGCCTGTATACAAATACCACCTAGGCGCTACGCCGGGCGGCCTAGTTGGCATCTCACGGCGCTATAGACAGAAAAATCTGCATCGAGTAGCGCCGTGAGATCTACTCGACATCACCGTCTCCCTCCCACCGCGTCATCTCGCTCTGTCATCTTTATTCAGTCTAACTTAACAGTCTGAGGGAACATGCTCATCCCCAGACCATCCGACATATACAAAAATATCGGGAATCGGCCTGTGTGCGAACAGGGAAGCAACATTTATTTTCCACTCGACCCGATTCCTTTACAAGTTACAAGTATTCTTATGAGCTAAACATACGACATAAAAATAGGCGGCAAGCGTCCGATACGACATAAAAATAGGCGGCAAGCGTCCGATACAAGGAAGAAGGAATAAAAATGACAAAACACTTCCAAGAAAATATTATACTGTTTTGAAAGGATTTTTAGTATTCGCTTTATTTGACTGTCTCCAAACATTTTTTATCTTTGAACTTCCTAAATTGTCTATGAAGAACTCGCCCATTTTTATGGAAAATATAATTATACCCCCACGCGTTCATAGTCAATAAAATGACATCAAAGTAAAAACTATCAATGTTAAATTAACATAGACGATCTAATTTTCTATTTATTATGAATACATATTATTTCCCTTAAATATTGTAATACAAACACCAACATTTTATATTTAAAAACGTATATGTTAAAAATAAAGTGTTAGCTTGACTTTTAGTAATGCCGCGAAAAAAGAAGTAGACGTTTTTGACGTTTGTCTTTTAATTTTCAATCAATAATTGTCAATAATGTCTTCATCGTCGCCGTCTTCATATTCGCTGTCCATACCCGCTATTGGTATTACATTAAAAATATCTTCATTTTCGCTCTCCATATTCAAAATTGTCAATACACAATAGGTACAAAAAATAGTTCGCGAAACGAATGACGTTTGACCATAGATATCTATGACATTTGACGTTTACGCTGTCATTTGACACTCTGTTGACACTTTTTATAACTAGTCTTTTACTGAGGAGAACTTCAATCCACAAAAATCGATAACTTAAGATGATCGTAAGTTTGACTGAGAATTTCGTTGGGAAAGGCGAATTTGTGGATTTGAACAGTGCTGAGGCAAAATTTCGGCTCAGCAGTTGCTCAGTAAGGTTCGAAAGAACGGCCGTAAAAAACCCATCCGATTTATCCTGTGACTTACAAAGTATCGGGCTCATGGATAGGCACGCACCGTGCGGTGGGTATAAAAAAAATAAACAAACCCTTCCCCTCTTCACCCTTGGTGGGAATGTTTTCAATCGGTGATGCAAAGCAAAAACATTGCATTTGCACACATAAATGTGTATGGTAAAGTCCCTTTGTTTTGTGTTTTTTTTTTGTGTAAATGTCTTCAAAAAATATTGGCAGGAGACGCGGCTTAATAATTTTGTTTACGAGTATCTATAGCGGTTTACCCGTTTGTAATCTGATTGGCGCCAAAAATAGTCAGCAGAACAATCTGATGAATTAAGTGGCGGGAACTGCCGCCCCTGTTTTCTGTCTCCTGTCTGCGGCTGTCACATATCCAACACATTTATTATATCTGTTATATGCCATGCCCCATTGCCTGCAGGGGCGGCACATGACCCTGGAATTAAGGTTGATTCATTTTATTTATGATTTTCATCCAAAAACAAAACAACAGTATTTCGCCACAAACAAAAAATGTGCTATCGACATCCTAGCCGTCTGGTGTTTTTCAATGTTCATTATATCGATGAGTGTAAGATCCATAAAACAACAATAATTAACATCGCATCACTCATATTGCTGATACAGCAAATGCATTGATTGAGCTCTCTTGCTCTGTTGAGTAATTTGTACCTACTTAATATTTGATTATTTGCTCCTTTAGCTTAGCTTGTAAGTGAGTCTGCTACTCGTGAGTATTATAAATCGTGGTTTTAATTTGCATGCATGTAATATATATTTGTGATTTTCTAATTATATTAGGTTAGGTTATTTTGTGTAGATTTTCTTGATCTTTTGATATTTTTACTTTGCATTTGATTATTTATACCCCTAGTTTATTCTAAATTGTGCATGTAAGTGAGTCCGCTGCTCATGAATATTTTATGTCATATTTTTAATTTGCATATATTTCTTACGGTAACTCCACACAGGAGGCTCCCTCAAGGCCAATATCATCTTTGGGGATTCTGTGTGGGGGGTCTTTTAGAGGATAGGAAGGAGTGAACTCAGGTCGGGAGAAGCGAGCCGTTCTCATGTCACAAATGTCAACTGTGTGCAAATGTTGGGTGCGCATTTGGCGTGTTTCCTGACTATGCACCGGTGCCGAAGATATCAATGACGCTAGTTCTTCACAGCATCTTCCATTAAAATACCGGTAGAATAAGGGCAGCATTCCCACCTGACGTCTGTTCTCCAAAGATTGCAATCCGTTTGTTAACGGTTACGGACTGCCCGTTTCTGCACAGAGTCAAGGGTTTTTATCAGATATTTTTGGGCTCCCGACCAGAGGTGGCTGCCAAATTCTACACTGTGGTGCACTTGCGATTTGTATATATACTATCTAGTATATCTGTTATTTTACAATTAGGTTAGGTTAGTTAGTGTAAAGCGCACTCGAGGTGAACTTTCACAAAACTGCGCTGTAGAAATGAACTATTATTATTATTATTATTGAGCTACGGAAGTTGGGCGTCCAGTTGAGATGAATAACCATCAACATCTAGTTGTTATTTCATCTTGCAAAACTTAAAATGGTAAAACAATTTTTTATTTATTTAACGCGGGGTCCTATCCCATTCGATACCTTAGTTTATTAGACCTATGGAATCGTCCAGTCAGTGGAAGGTTCCAGAGTTTATAATTGGATTTTGTATTTATTTATTAATATTTGATTAGGTCATTATCAATGGCAAATGGCAAAAATGTGGCAAATAAAAATAATTTCGAACTATCATTTTACATTACAAAAATAATTGATTATAATTCTTTCAAAAGATTGGTATTCACTTAGTAGCGTCATTATTAGTAAATTAATTAAAAATTACTTTTTAATCACCACTTTATTAATATATACATATCAAAATGTTTCGATAGCGAAGCTTTCCTCATCAGGAATATACAGAATACTAAAAAATAATAATGTCACGTATAGACAAATGATGATAGACAATATTAGAACACGATGATATAAGAATTGACAAATTATAAACATAAACAAAAATGGATTAAAGTGAGTAGTAATTAATCAAAAATTAAAAAATATATATATTGTAAAACATTAAATAACAAATTTGCATTAGTAATTTAAAAAAGAAATTATTTATATTTTTGATATTAATATGAAAATAAATTAAAACGATAGATTGCTATTTAAACAAATATATTTGATTATTAATAAAATTTAAAATCACTATTAACACTCTCTCTTATTTCTAAAATTTCAAAATTTTCTATTTGTAAACCGGTTGTATGTAAATTTTTTAAACCTTTATTTATATGAAAAGAATAATTGCTTTCTAAAATATGATTAGAAAATTCAGAATAATTGGTATTATTTAAACACCTTAGGTGTTCCTTAACTCTTATACTGAAATTTCTAGAAGAAATTTTAAATATTGTGTTCTATGTTTATCATTTGTTTATACTTGACATTATTTTTTTAATATTCTATATATTCCTGATGAAGAAAGCATCGCTTTCGAAAGTGTAAATATGTGTATATTAATGAGGAGTGAATACGAAATCATTTTAAATAATTAATTTAATTATTTTTATAAACAATAATTATTAGCCTGAAACACTCATCCAAATTGAAAAAACCTTCCGAGAATAGATAAATGTCGCCGACAGGACTCGAACCTGCACCCTTCTGATTGCCGGTCAGATGCTCTACCGTTGAGCTACGTCGGCTTATCGCAAACCCGTCAAGTTAATCAATATATACTAGTGTTTCATTCAATAATTACTGTTTTTATTATATTTCACCTGTAAACAACCAACTTTATTAGTATGAGAAAGGCTTGTAACGGCTAAATCCCTCAATAGATGGCGTCGAGACAACCCGATAAGCCGACGTAGCTCAACGGTAGAGCATCTGACCGGCAATCAGAAGTGTGCAGGTTCGAGTCCTGTCGGCGACATTTATCTTTTCTTGGAAGTTTTTTTCAATTTGGATGAGTGTTTCAGGCTAATAATTATTGTTTATAAAAATAATTGTTACCCTTTGCGCTATGCACAAAAATCTTGTCTTAAAAAATTTAGTTTATCAATTAATAATTAATTTAATATTTTATTGACTGGAATTGCGCCACTGCCTCTTGATGGGATTGAGAACGGGTGCGGGCGACAATACAATTTTATTTTGAACTCGACCTGTCAGATTATCTTCGAATAACATTACTATCTGCGTCGCTGGGGTTCGTTTGTCAACAAGATATTCAATAATATTATAGCCGGAATAACAACTTCTAATTTATTGAACGTAAGTATTAAATCCTTTAATAGCTCAGAGATATTGATAAGAAATAAAACACACTGAACTTAAGAACACATGACCTCGAAAATCAACTTGAAATAGTACCTGCACCTACCTCTGTTATGTTATTTATTATATTTTAATAGTTAAACGCCCATACACGTATTTTACATACAAGTACATCATTTTAAAATCACATTAAAATAGAAAACAAAATACACAAAAGTTAATTTACACTTGAAATAAGAAAAAAGAAAAAACTGCACCAAATCTAAAATAAAATACACAGGAATATAAAGAAACAGAAGAAATAAATAATACAATATCCACAAAGTCAATATTAACATCAATAACAAATAAGTAAATAATGTAAAAAGTGTTAGTAAACAATAGTTTATAAACTGGGAAAAATAATTTTTTGAAATTTGCCAATTTTAGATTATTGTCAAATACATATTGTATTTGTTACCAAGGCTGTGTAAACGTTGAATTGGGGAATGCAAGCTATAGTTGGATGAGTTATGTCTCTGATGAGGGGATCGGATTCATTTAGTTGTTTAGTGAGTTATTTGAATTTGGTACAATAATTCATGTGCTCCGTGTTTATTTGTTCTCGATTATTACAGTTTTTAATACTTCATTTCATAAAATAAAATAAACGATTTAACTGTTTTGTTTAAATACTAAATTCGAAATTCGACTGTTCCGAACTCCTGCAACTCATAAACCTACGCGTACCCACACAACGAAACTCGATAAAATACACTATTGCTGTATACACAAACCCAACTACATTTCCCATTCCCCGATACAGCAGCTTCACACTATGGGAAACAAATAATTACGTGATATTGACGTGTTTAACGTTAATTGGGTAAATTTTTTGACCATTTCAATAACGTATTCCAACCTATTGGATAATTAGAAAATATTATTTTATATGTTTTTTTTTTTAATTTTTGTAAAAATATTTTTGAGTAAGATTCTTACAAAATATATATGTTTTTATTTTATATATATTGTAACTTAAGTGTAAGCGACCATTGTCGTTACAAGACTGTAAACATGTAGGGTGCTGGTCAAGTCACTTTCTATGCTTGTACGGGGCCGACTATCTTTGAGGCAGGTTCAGGAATCCTTCAGGTGGGAGGCAGGAGAAGTGAAAGACTTTCTTACAAGATGTGACTGGGTACGAGTCACGATTGCTTGTCCGAGTGTGACTCCTGCGGTGGTGGATATGTGCCTTGATGGGATCACGGCGTTGGAGGGCAGGAGGCGAAGGGCATTCGACTGCACTCGAACGGTGGGCGTTGGGGTTCGGCGGTTCCTGCCGAGTTTTCTCGTAGCGTCTCAGGCTGGGGATGCAAGTGGCCTGCTTGCTTTGTAGGAGACGGAAGTCTCGACTACGACCACTGGCCGGACGGTCTCTACTCACTCGTCTCTGTCCACTACTGACTTTGCTTCGGCCAAAGTCCCCCTTTTTAATCACATCCGAACTATTCTTCGGGTTCCTTCGTGAACTACGAACTGTGGCTCGGTGGCTTTTAATTAGTTCGCTGTTAATCCCCGTAACTGCCTTTTTCTGGCGACTGCGTAATTCCCGGGATTTACCCTCAGGTAAACAGACCTCGGGTACCGTATTATGGATTAGAATAAATCGGTGTTTCCCGCACTTATGGCTTGTATCAACATAATGTCGCAAAATTAGAAAGAATCATGATTATGAACAATCGATGATCACGTCGGCTACATTAAGCTTATCGGGACTTTTTGTCATATGTTTTTTTGTAAAATATCTAAAATTAATAAAATTTAAAAAAACAACAACTTATTTCACAAACCTTCTGTTGTTTCTTCTGTGAAAATACATAACCACGATGGTACGTGGAAGGTATCTTACTGTACCATGTTGTCGAAAATTTGCAACCAGGCGGTTTATTGTTGGTGCTGGAGGTCCAGCACGCACATTAAAAAAACGACGATAAGCACGCTGCGTCAAAACAATTGACCGTTGATTTTCAAAATAAAATTCAACAACTGTTGATCGCTGTTCTGTTGTGTAGTGTTCCATTTCAAATTCCCCAAATTTTCTTCACAAAATTCTGAAATAAAAATAAAAAATTTAAATGAATTTAAAAAGTTATTAAACATTTAAACCATAACGGTAGTTTTACGCCACCCTGTATTTATGTAAGGATTATTAATCTAAAAGCCATCTGGGCGTTTAAAAAAAAAAAAAAGCGGAATATCCATCCATCGATTTCATGAACTTTGAATGAGTTCAAAGTGTTCAATATGTTTAGTTGCGTTCAAACATATTCGTCATTATATTAAATATAATAACATTTTAGTTCAGTTCACCCATACCAATTGAAGGTTGGTTCCTGGTGATTTATTCCCCGAAATGTGTAGGTAAGTTAACGCCAGTGTTTTCTTTGAGAAAACGTTCTAAAAGCAATAAATATCTTCTAACCTTCTGCAATGTGAGTTATTGTGTATGGAAAAAATAATAAATAATTCGCGATTTTTTTTAAGACGTTATCCTCGAGGAAACGAGGTTTATTTTTAATATATGATTCACGAATTTGTGCCTCAATTATTATCAGATCCGTCTTTTAGAATTTTTGGGTCATCGTTATTTAGTGTGTTATTTTGGTAAAAAATATAAAATAGACGTAAATATTTTTTGTGGCAAAGCGACTTGCGATAAATATTATTATTCCGCAAAAAGAAATTCCATTTAATAAATTAACACCAATTAACCTGTGATCAGTCTGGACCTCGACTATTAATTAGTAAATCGAATCTGTGCAAGTCCTTTTACCAGGAAATTCCAACAATTGGCCGCTGGTCACAGCCGTTTAGTTTATTTTTGGACACCAAAATCCATAGTCGAGGGGTAAGGCTCTCGACTACTAATCCGAAGGTCGCGGGTTCAAATCCCGGCGTGCGCAAATAAATTTTATTTAATTAATTTGTATTATTTCACAATTAATTAATTAAAAAATAATGTATGGTATATTTGCGCACGTTCCAGAGTGGAAGATACTCTCAGTATCGCCATGGTGAAAGACCACCGTTCAGAATTGAAAAGTTGCTTGAAATGGCTTCTAGCCGTGTTTGGTGACCAGAACTGAATAGCCAGGTATTTCGCTATTTCCCCACCTCCGTCTTCCCCTTCTCCTTTCCCTCCCCAATACCTTCAGCCTCACAACATTCCCCAATCGGGAATGCCATAGTCTCACTGGCTCCAGACGGTTGGGAGCAGTTGAGACTCTTTGCGGTATTCATATTAAAAAAAAGGATCAGGACTTGAAGCTTGTTAGTCGGTAAACTCTCCCGGAAAAGGGGGAACAGACATTTAACAATAATAAAAAGAACAGTTTTGTGAAGGTTCACCTCAAGTGCGCTTTACACTAAGTAACTTTACCTAATATAATTGTAAAATAACAGATATACTACAAACTATATCTGTTATTATAGTATATTTATATGGAAATTAAAACTATGACATACAATATTCATGAGCAGCAAACTCACTTACATGCACAATTTAGAATACTATAATAATAATATTATAATTGGATGATTTGTATAGCCCAATTTGTACAAATATTACTTCCTATTATTTATCTAATTATGTACAAACAGATACAGAAAAACATACTTACCTGCAGCTGGCAGGTCGCTTCAGATGAACACAGCTTTATTAGAAAACTTAAGTATAGATATGAAAGTTTTGCAGTTGCTATTTTATCCTCCCTTTCTATTGAAGTTACATTTATTAGAAGATCGGTGGCACAAGAAGAGGTGGTATTTATTGAAATATTTATAAAATGACCTTAAAAAGCGTAAGAAGCTTTTAATATATATTAACATTCATATAACAATTTAGAATAAACTAGGGGTATAAATAATCAAATGTAAAGTACAAATATCAAAAGAGCAAGAAAATCTACACAAAATAACCTAACCTAACATAATTAGAAAATAACATATATATTACATGCGTGCAAAATAAAAAACACATTTCAAAATATTCACGATCAGCAGAGGACTCACTAGATATTATAATATAACAATTTGTAAACTAAGGGTGTAATTAATCAAATATAAGGTAGGTAGGTACAAATAGCAACAGAGCAACAGAATATTATATGACATTGTATACATGGTTTTTCACTGGATACTAAGGGAACTACGAGTATATAACAAGGAGGAGAAAACCGCAACTAAATAAAAATAAGCTATGGAAGATCAAAAGAAAAAATGTCCTGAAATTCTGTTTCTACGTACATTCAATTGATATGGGCTAAGAGTAACAACAAAAGTATAATTTGGACGCCCCCAGCAAACTATCAAGCTACCCATAAATGTTTTATGACCCAGTTGTTAATAGATTTTTGTTTTGTTTCAGCAATCCTCATGCACTTCTTCTTCTTGGCAGCGTTCTTCTGGCTGAACACCATGTGCTTCAACATCTGGTGGACATTCCGGTATGTTATAGTTATAGCACGAGTCCTTCTCTTTTGCCTATTTTAGTTTAAATCCTCTATGTTTTATTACCGACCTTCTATTTGGTTTTGGCGTGCTCAAGAAACCTATTTGCTAACCTCGAGTCTATTTCTTTTTCTTCTATTACCACTATCGAGTTCAAGGGAAACTGTCATTTTGAAATCGGATCCAATTGCAGCTTGCAGGCAATCTATTAATCTTTATTATCTCATCTGTGGGAATCGGGACATCTGGTTTTGTCGTCGTTATTCTGCTGAAGTATAACGCCGGTAAAAAATCTTTAACCATCGACAATGACGGCCGTTATCACGGTTTTTGTAAAAAAATAACATCTGTAAATAGTAAATAATGGCTGCCGGCAACAATTTTCTGTTTATTGTTTTATTGGCAATCTTTGTATCCACGCGTCTTCGCTAACCAGTAAGGCGAGTGGGTGTGACCTATTATGGTTTCGCATTATTTATGAGGACGTAGGAATTTCTAGTTTTGCTTTTATTTGAATCTTGGAGTTTGAGAGAACATCTATTGTGTATTCTTTTGAACTTCTAATTTAATAACTCCTTCTGATTCTCTTCCCAAGAAGTGTTTCATTCGAAATACAACACCACTTCGCATTGGAACTTGTGTTGTCAAGTAATGCGCTCTTATCCGGTTTTTAATCTTATGTTTACGTATTAATATATTATATTCCAGGATATAAAAAATAGAATAAACGTAATTATTAGCTTTTTAGCACACGGTATCGCCCGAGAAAACTACTACTGCCTTACTCGGGATTTTTTTTTGACGATTATTACTATCTCTAACTCAAACAAAGAAACATTCATTTGAAAATTTTATTTCATTCCAAACACTTTTTTTTTCTTTCAAAATATATCAAAGTTCCTAAGTAGGTACCTACTTGTGTTTTACATTTTGAAAATATTCTCCCCAAACGAACCCTTTTCTTTTGAATATGTAATCTCTGGCTAACCAGAGTGGTATATCTATGGGCTAACCTCAATACAACATGGCGAGTTCAATGTTTTTAATACTAGTTTTGAAACGTTATAGCAACAGTTTTACATACCTGATTTAATTCAAACTCTCTAAATCTTCCCGCACTAATAAGAACAAACTGTGCTATTTTCAGCGTACCGGTAGAGTAATTTTCAAGAAAATCAGACAGACAAACATTAATTTTGTATATATAGATATTCTTATTTTTGAGTAATTCAAAAAAGTTATTATGAGTGTTGTTTTCTGCTTTAAACATCAGGCAAACAGTTTTCTGTTTTATGATTCAAGCTCGAGCAAATTGCTTGTAGTGATCAGCTGGTCTCTCACAACTCTCGGCTCATTACTTGTCTGAAGTTTTTAGTTTCTGGAATTCCGCTTATTTTGACATATCGCGGCTAATTTCGGCTTAGCTTGACCAACTCCCGACGTTTCGAGTTCATTTTATTTCTCGTTTTCCTTCGGCCGTCATTTATAATGGACCCCTCCGCGTTTGTGTAAATATTGCCGTCACTAGATTCGTCAGAAATCGGAGAATAGTGTATTCGCCCTCCGATCAAAGGAGTGGGAAAAGCTGCATTTGCCTTTGTTCAGAATTTAAACACAAACAAAATGTAGCGCGTTTTTTCTTGGCAAAAGCAATCCTTTGGCACTGGGCGTGGACACAAGAGCCCGGCAATTAATTTGATACAATTTTTATTTGTAATGGGTATAACATTTTTAAATGTTATGTTTGTCATTAATACAAATTATTGTTCTTATTGCAATGTCAAGTATGGGTCCAATAGACAAGAGCAAATAGTATATAGAGATGCCCTACCATGCAAGTGGAAGAAACCAAAATAAGGGTAGGCGAGCTCTCAGGCGGGACATTGTTATTTGATTTGTCAATAAATTAGCATTTACTCTTCGAAAAGCAAATCTGCTAATGATCGACACGTTCTTTTACAGTTATTCGGAATTTATAGCATATCTCCTTTATTCCCGTAGCTGTGGAACTGTAAAACAGATTCCAAACTAACCCAAACAAACAATAAGAAAAACAATAAATAAGAAAAAGGTTCAGCTTGTTCATAAAACCAAATATTTTGTTGGAGTATTTATATATAGTTTTAGATTTAGATTTAGTTTTAGATTTAGTTTTAGATTTAGTTTTAGATTTAGATTTAGTTTTAGATTTAGTTTTAGATTTAGATTTAGATTTAGTTTTAGATTTAGATTTATTTTTAGATTTAGATTTTGTAAATGTTTTTAATTAGCTTATTCTCTTTGCCACTTCTATTTTTACACTATTGAATGCGCAGGAAACCATAAATATTGACTAACTAACTAACTAACCATCATGCCGTTTCCCCGCAGGGGTAGGCAGAGAGGACGGACCGCCAAACAACTCGATCTTGGCATACACTTCTTGCTTCATTCCCATTCATACAACGCCTCATACATTCTCTTCTGTTATTCCGACTTCTGACATGGCCCGACTCGAGTATTTGATTCACTTGATCGTGCCATGTCTTCCTCGGGCGTCCCCGGCTTCTTCTTCCGTTCACATTCGCGTCATATATTCTCCTTACACTCCTCTCTTCGTTCATTCGCTCTACATGCCCAAACCATCTAAGCGTCCCTTTCTTAATCTTGCTCACTTGCCATAAATATTGTTTTTTTTTTAATCTTCGAATGATCGCTCGCCGCCATTCAATACACGAATGATGGCATCATGTGTTCGAGAAATGCGTGAATTCATCTTGTGCCAAATTTAGCTTTCGAAATGGTAAGCAATTTTGGATATTATGGCACGTCCGTTCATTTGGACGCCAGTGGATCGGGTATTATTTGTATATCGTTGTATTTAATTCGCAGTTCGAAAAAATTACGGTAACAATTAAAATACGTACTCGTGCAGCATGTGGTATGGTCGACTTAAATGTACGGTTTGGCTAGATTAGTAATCTGCATTATTCTGTTTTATAGCCTGTTAGCTTGTTGGACGTTCGTTCCATACAACACTGCTTTACAGACACCGTAATTTTTTTTCTTAATTTTGAATTTGGATTTAATATATATTGGATTGTATATTCAAAAGATAAAATATTTAAAAATTCTTTCACTGTGAATAATCCAAAAAACAGGATTTTTTTCTAGGTTATACGGTTTTATTTATATTTATATTTATATATTTATTTTTATTTATCATGTATTCTAATATGAATATAATATTTCAATAAAATTTGCAATTTAAGTCACAATATGCAATTAAGAATTACAAATTACGACATTAAAAATTTCACTGTGCGTATTTCGTCACTACCTTCTTAAATTTCATAACATTTTCCTCTTCTTTTATATTTCTCTTCGGTATTTCTTAGAAGATCTTTATGACTTTATTAAATAGTAACGAGTTTTGCGATTTAGTTTTCTTTCGAAAGGGAAGTCTTATTTCATTTCTTCTTCTTGTAGAGTGGTTATGTCTCTGTTAATGCTTAATAATTTTACTCAGGAATTACGAGTTTTGTTGGCCGTTAAATATTTTAAAGAGAAAAACTATTATATTTATATTTTCATATGAAGCGGTAACTTGGTGATGTCACATTATAATTTAAACAATAAAACGTTTTAAATGTTTTATTTTTTATATTATTATATTTATGTATATAATTTGTTTAAAAGACAATATGTTTAGATCCCACACACGGGTTCCCATTTCTTACTACTATAATGTAAACAAATATGAATCTAAAAAAATGTATATATTTTGTGTTCTTTTTTATGTTAAACGTTGGGAAAAAATAAAGGAATAAAAAAATAAAAATCTAGTTCGGTAAATGTATAAGACGACGTATGAATGTGACGCTTAGATGGTTTGGGCATGTAGAGCGAATGGATGAAGAAAGGAGTGTAAGGAGAATATATGACGCGAATGTGAATGGAAGAAGAAGCCGGGGACGTCCAAGGAAGACGTGGCACGATGAATCAAATACTTGAGTCGGGCCATGTCAGAAGTCGGAATAACAGAAGAGAATGTATGAGGCGTTGTATGAAAGGGAATGAAGCAAGAAGTGTATGCCAAGATCGAGTTTGGCGGTCCGTCCTCTCTGCCTACCCCTGCGGAGAAACGGCGTGATGGTTAGTTAGTTAGTTAGTTGAATGTGAATGAAGTAATAAGTGTATACCAAGATCGAGTTGTTTGGCGGTTCGTCCACTCTGCCTACCCCTGCGGAGAAACGGCGTGATGTTTAGTTAGGAAATCGGAAATTCGGATTTTCCGAAACGGCTCCGGATTTACAATCTCTACGTACTACATACCTACTTGAATAATAAGTCTACATTGTTTGCACTTCATTGCCCAACCTCAAAATAATAATAATGATACTTGGATGATTTGTATCATCATCATCATAATTGGATGATTTGTATAGCGCCGTTTTTTGTGAAAAATCACCCCAAGAGTTTCTCTGGACCGCCTCAAACAGACGTCAGCATATCATTGATAAATCCCCAATAAATATTTCAGGAAGTGACATTACTCCGAAGACTGCGATAATAATTATTTACAGTTGCAATAATGTACGATAGATAAGTAACTAGCCCATTTTGGAAAATAACAAACACATTATACGAGTACTTAAAAAGAAATATAAATAATACAAACTTGCTAGGGATAAAAACGTCATAAAAAGCTCTATTTTCACAGAGCATTAGAATGCAATATTGCTTTCACCGCTGTCGGGAAGACTCAAGACTACCACTTGACACCAAGCAGATCTATTAACCAGCCAGAAATCTACTCCATTTTACGACTCATCATTTATAATGGGTCTCGGAACTTTCACAAACTCTGCTCGATGTTGATCTCAGAGTAACAATATATGTTGATGGTCATAACTCTTAGTATCAACTCTCGCTTAATGGATTCTAAAATTGGATCCAAAACTCAAAACTGGAAAAATGATTGTTTTTTTTCCAATTTATGCGATCAAAGACTTTCCCATATAAGGAATCATTTATGAAAAACAAGACTTGGACCTTTTTTAAAACCACATAATAAATTTTTTTTATAATTGAATGTAAATCAAATTTAATAATGTTATTACTAAGTTCTGTAAGTATGTTTCCTTTTTATTTTTGTGGCTATTGTTTCGTCATTCAATGACAAATAATGTACGAATTAAACACAAAAAACAATTAATACATATAATTGTTGCTTTTAAACCGACAGGACCAGGACAAATAACAATTATACCATAATATTTGTCCAGTAGTTAACTCTGTAATTTTTTTATTTTATTTATTTCAAATAAGACATACAACGATGTTACACCTCCGTGAGTTATCAATTCAACTCATTATGGGACTGTTTATTATTACTACATAGTATTAGGTTTTACAGAGTTTTCAGGGCAAATATGTATATGAATGTATAAAAAAATGTATGTATATAAATACAAACAATTGGAAATAACAAAAATAAATGTACAGGCTCGAAACATACAGATACAATAGAAATACGTAACAACATTTAAGAGGACGGCTATCAGAACAGAGGTGGTGCCTATAATAAATGTACAGGCTCGAAACATACAGATACAATTGAAATACGTAACAACATTTAAGAGGACGGCTATCAGAACAGAGGTGGTGCCTATAATAAATGTACAGGCTCGAAACATACAGATACAATAGAAATACGTAACAACATTTAAGAGGACGGCTATCAGAACAGAGGTGGTGCCTATAATAAATGTACAGGCTCGAAACATACAGATACAATAGAAATACGTAACAACATTTAAGAGGACGGCTATCAGAACAGAGGTGGTGCCTATAATAAATGTACAGGCTCGAAACATACAGATACAATAGAAATACGTAACAACATTTAAGAGGATGGCTATCAGAACAGAGGTGGTGCCTATAATAAATGTATAGGCTCGAAACATACAGATACAATAGAAATACGTAACAACATTTAAGAGGACGGCTATCAGAACAGAGGTGGTGCCTATAATAAATGTATAGGCTCGAAACATACAGATACAATAGAAATACGTAACAACATTTAAGAGGACGGCTATCAGAACAGAGGTGGTGCCTATAATAAATGTACAGGCTCGAAACATACAGATACAATAGAAATACGTAACAACATTTAAGAGGACGGCTATCAGAACAGAGGTGGTGCCTATAATAAATGTATAGGCTCGAAACATACAGATACAATAGAAATACGTAACAACGTTTAAGAGGACGGCTATCAGAACAGAGGTGGTGCCTATAATAAATGTACAGGCTCGAAACATACAGATACAATAGAAATACGTAACAACGTTTAAGAGGACGGCTATCAGAACAGAGGTGGTGCCTATGATAAATGGTTTTCCAAACAGCATTTAAAAAAGTAAGATTCCAGAACACCGTTTCGAGATTTGTCCGAAGCGCACACTTGCCTCAATTCCCTAGGCAACTTCTCAGAGCTGGTGTAGGCAATATATTCCAATGATATCAGTCCGTATTTTGTCGAGTGTATTTTTGATATGTGTAGTTTGTGGTGTTGTCGTGTATTATATTGGTGAACGTCGTGATTATTGTTTAGTGTTATGTTTGTGTGAGTATGGCATTGAAACATATTTTAAATAGTGTTTTTATCTAGTGCGTGTCGGTAAATATCTTTAACGGGTGTATCCCATGGAAAGCAAAACATGTTACGCAGGGCCCTGTTATGAATTATCTGCACCTCAGATATAATAAAAGCGACATTTTATTTTAAGAGATTTCAATCAATTTTACAAAATATCTTCTTCAAAACACAGTCTCTCAGTATACGAGTAGTGGGTATTTATCTACCATTTGGGTTTTTTTAAACATCCGCTTTGACGCAAAATATCAATTTAACAGCTGTGCAAACACAAATCAAAGCGGTTTGCATTTAAATGTTTCTTCAAATTCTTCACACTTCATTTACCCATACAAACACGTCCTCAACCGTGGTACAAATTCCGCCGATTTTTTACCCATTATCAACAATCAATTCGGCGCAAGTTTGTTAAGAGACACCAATTGGCGCTGGGGAACTGCGTGTACCAACTTTATTATACCATGATTGGATGAGATCGAAAATGAGTAAAACCTTTTGGCCGGTGTGGAGTATGCGAGTGTGGGAGTGCGGACAGCATCTGTATCGTAAACGCCCGTCGATCACGAATTCTCTATACATCAGTTTGATGCGTGAACCGACCGCCTTAAAACTTTTAATATTTTTATTCAACCTGTCATTTTTCTTGAATTGGGGGCGGTTTATTAGTCCGAGATAAAGGTTTTAGATGAACTTCGCTAAAATCTGTATGTAGGTCGTAAATGTAGACAATAATATTACATCCGCGTCGTATGAAACGTCAACTGCCGCCGTTTACTTTAACGCAGGTTTTATTTACGTGTTGATTTTTGATAAAGTCCCTCAAACAAACCCGGATGGTTCCATATGCGAGGAACAACCCAACTGGAAATAGTATTCATTTTGCAGAAATCTGTACGTTATTCCTGACATTATGACTAACTAACAATAATAATAATAATAATACTTGGATGATTTATATAGCGCCGTTTTTGTAAAAAATCACCTCAAGGGCGCTGTGAACCGTTGAAAACAAACTATGTTCTAACGTTGGATCTTTAAATCCCTGTTTAGACTGCTAGAGATTGAAGATCATCGACATTCCTCATCGCTCAATGAATCATTGAAGTCCACACTGATTAAAGTAAGCAATTTCCGTAAATGTCATATTTGACAGATGAGATTGGTTACTAGGTAGTAGATACTAGTGCCGGAACTGGCATCAAACACTATTTGCGGTTTCTGGTTTCTTTACACAACCATGCTGTCATGATTGACAGACAGCATGGTTGTGGGTTTTATTTAAGAGTTTTAATGGAAGCAATATTCCCAACAAGCCCTCCATTGATATGCTTGGTGTAACCTTAAGTGACCTGCTCAGGTATGGGGGCTCCATCGAAGCCAGCGTGATGTTAGCCTCTCAGAAGTTGGGCGTATTGTACAGAGCCCGCAGATACTTTAATTGTACACAACCACTGATCCTGTAGAAATCGCAAGTGCGCCCCACTGTAGAATTTGGCAGCCACCTCTGGTCGGGAGCCCCAAAATATCTGAAAAAATCCTTGAGTATGTGCAGAAACGGGCGGTCCGTTTGATAGATTCGCCTATCTTAACAAACGGACTGCAATCTTTGGAGTACAGACTTCAGGTGGGAATGCTGTCCTTGTTCTACCTGTATTTTAATGGAAGATGCTCCGAGGAACTAGTGTCATTGATCCCTTTGGCACCGATGCATAGTCGGGTAACACGCCAAAACCGCTCCCAACATTTGCACATGGTTAAAATTTGTCACACGAGAACGGTTTTCATCTACGACTCGTTCTTGCGTTCAACAGCTCGGCTGTGGAATGATCTGCCGGCCTCTGTGTTTCCTCCCTCCTACAACATGAGTCTCTTCAAGACCCAAGTTCACTCCTTATAATAATAATAACAAAGCATTTATATAGCGCAGTTTTGTGTTATTTCACTTCAAGTGAGCTTTACTATAAATAAACTTAAACATGATTAAATAACTCCATTCAGTGGTATTCCTACAGTGCTACTTTTACATACTATTTATACATTCTTAACTTCCTATCCTCTAAAAGACCCTCCGCACAGCATCCGCAAAGATGATATAGGCCTTAAGGGAAATTATTTCCCTCAGGGTCTGCTGTGTGGAGTTACTGTGAAAAAGAAAGACTTTTGATAAAATCCCACACACCAGTCAGAATGGTTTCATGTGCGAAGAACCTAGTTGTAAATAGTATTTGTTTTGCTGGAAAGATTTTGAGGAATGTCGATGATCTTCAATAAAATCACACACACACCAATCAGCATGGTTTCGTGTGCGAAGAACCTAGTTGTAAATAGTATTTGTTTTGCTGGAAACAGATAAAATCCCACACACCAATCAGAATTCTTTCGTGTGCGAAGAACCCAGTTGTAGATAGTATTTGTTTTGCTGGAAACAGATAAAATCCCAAACACCAATCAGCATGGTTTTATGTGCGAAGAGCCTAATTGTAAATAGTATTTGTTTTGCTGGAAAGATTTTGAGGAATGTCGATGATCTTCAATAAAATCCCACACACCAATCAGCATGGTTTCGTATGCGAAGAACCTAGTTGTAAATAGTATTTGTTTTGCTGGAAACAGATAAAATCCCACACACCAATCAGAATAGTTTCGTGTGCGAAGAACCCAGTTGTAAATAGTATTTGTTTTGCTGGAAACAGATAAAATCCCACACACCAATCAGCATGGTTTTATGTGCGAAGAGCCTAATTGTAAATAGTATTGATTTTGCTGGAAACAGATAAAATCCCACACACCAATCAGCATGGTTTTATGTGCGAAGAGCCTAATTGTAAATAGTATTGATTTTGCTGGAAACAGATAAAAAAGCAACAAGTTTTTAAATTGCATATAATACAAAAAATAATGTTTTAAAATAGTAATAATATGATGTACATGATACATGTTATACAAGTGCATGTCATAATGATAAAAAAAGCCACGTGTTTTCGTATTGCAGATAACATAAAAAACTGTACATAATATAGTGCATGATACAGAGAAAGGAACAAGTAAGGAACAAGAAGGAACTATGATGTACTTAGTAGATGTTTACTGTCTACATAGACTTAAGCTGTTCGAAATATCTGAAAACCGGGACGCCTTCAAATAATGTATCATTTTAACATTGCACGTTGACTGTTGCGCGTCTTGAATCTCTTGATCTGAAGGGAATTCAACTACAACTTGGCGGGCTAATGTACACAATCCTACCTAACCCTAATATTTCTGTTTGAATCCTCGAGTGCTACCTCAACCCTTTCCTCTTTACGTGTTATGTTGCCAGGTTGACATAATCTTATTGCTGACAGTGCTAAGCAGCTTGTGCACACATCGCGAGTAATAATTCGATTCTCGAGCTTGCCTCTGACGTGGAACACATTTCATTCTTGAGCATTCTTCATACTTCTCCGTATGATACTTGAAATTCTTCCTTACTTCTCGGTCCCGACCATATTGTTACTCTAAGGTCCCGACGTATCATGGGGTTTTTACATGTTTTGAACTTCCCTCGCGCGTTCCACACACCACTAGCCCGCTTGAAGAATGTAAATACATATTTTTTCATTTAGCTTTTGATCTCTGCCACAAGTGAATTTCCCTAAAATGTCTATAGGAGAAGAACTTTCGACGACAAAAAGATAATAATAACTTTGTAAAAATTGATAGATAAAAAAACTAATTATAATTGTATAACTTCTACGCCGTTTTCGTGAGAAAATCACCTCAAGGGCGCTTTACCCAAACTTTATATAACCTATCACTTAGACGTATAACTGATACATTACAATACATGTTGGCTTCAATTTTTTTCATACTAATTTTTAAACGTTATTAACATTAACTTTATAAACATTTACATACCATCAAAACCAATCCCACAAACCGATTTTATTTATTTGCCCGCATTGTGAACCAATCTTAGGATAAATTGTAAAATTCCCCGTATTTGTGCGCAATATAACGCACAATATCGGCATTCTTCACTTACCCTTTCAAAATATCGAACCGAATTAGTACGTACGACCACAAATTGATGCACGAGGATAAAATGTATCGACAGCATCTCCTGTCCCGATCCTATCTCTCTCTTCCTCTCCCCCCTTCCTTCTTATATTGTTTTTTCTTTGTCTTGTTAGCTTCATAAATAATACATCTGTATTTAACCACTGTTAGCACAAGAAACTTTGTTGGCTTATCTTATGTTAAACTTCCTTTGTATATATTATATATATTTGTAATGAACTTATTTTGCGTATTTTGCTGAGTAATCTTTTTCTATGTTTTTTTCTTCTTTTTTCTTCCTTTATTTTAGGTACCTATTGTTATTTTTCTTTGTATTATTATCACTTTTGGAACGTATATACCTTCTGGAATAAAGAACTATTATTATTATCACTAAAAGCTGTTTGTTTCGTACAATTAAATATGATTTAAAACTAGAGTCCCATGACTAACATACATACATACATATTTACAATATTATAAATACGCGTTATGATGATTGCCCACGCTGTCAGTGGTAAAGTACACAAAATGTATGAAAAACGAAAAACGTCTTGGGGCTAATAAAATGTTTTGATCCGAACGTATTTTAAAAGGGTATGTAATATTCAGGTAAATTGAAACATTAAGAGGGTGGAAAATCCCCGAGGAGGTGAGAAGGGAAAACAATATTTACCTGCATTACATCAGCCCGAGATAAGGGCACGTGATCATTTGATCCCTGATGATGGAACAGCTCGTACAGACGTATAGGTACCAATAACAATAACTGTCGGCGGTTCCGGCTACGAATCTTCCGTAAATGTATAATGCGAGTGCTTTTTGACATTGACATTGACGTAGATATTTAACGTACATTTTGTTCGAATTGCTAATGTGAACCCAACTGGGGCAAAGTACCCTCTCCACTCGAGTACAATACATCATACTTACTGAGGTTTATTTTGGCACCAGCCATTATTTTGAAGAGTTAAATTGAAAGCAGCGACGAAGGGCGGAATATCCGTCATTAGTTATCTGTGAAACGAATTGTTTTTAATTTTTTCTGCTGTTTATTGTAATGTGCGACAATTGAAACGCCCCAACTGAAATTTATCTTTAATTTTTGTTTTTGATTTCCATATAATTTTGACGTTTTAAGGTGGGGTATAAATATTTAAAAATATATGTATGTTATTAAGTTTTTTTCATGGTCTTCCTCACTAGGAGATCCTGCCCTGAGACTTGTATGACGTTGTTTTAAGAATAAATTAAGAATTGGTTCTTAAGTATGTTTCTTTTTATGTTCGTTGAAAATCGAACTTGAAACCACGGGACCTGAGGCAAATCTCTTACCCTTTGCCACTCTGATTTTCAGTATCATTACTAAATACACGTAATATGCTGGAGAAAGTTGTATATTTAAAATCGATCCTTACCACAATCATCACACTTGTACCAGACTTAATGGCACACAAACGAACTGTAGGGGCACGCTGATCCCGATCTGCGGAGAGGGCTGGGAGGGGAGAAAGCACGACCTTCATTTACGACTTTTGTAATTCTGCCGGCCTTGTCCGTGTGACGTTGCTTGATTTGGGTCCAGTGAGGCAGTAGTCCGATGGGGGTCCAATGTAAGCAGTAGTCAGAAGAAAACAAGGCGAGTAGATGGGAAGTCGAGCGGGCAGTGGAGGGAGAAGGCGTCTCGTCAGGCAGGCGATCGTAGGCTAACTAACTCAAACTGGTTTTCGCAGGCTATTTTCTCTATTTTTACGTTCTGCGTCCCTTCTTCAGCGAACGAACACGGCTATCCATTTCGGAAATTTTCTCTTCGGCTTCGCTTAGTTGATTTTGCAGCAACTCAATTTTTTTATTCATCATATCGTCGATGGTTTTACAATGTTTTACTTCTTCTGCCAATTCATCAATTTTGTTTTGTAGGACATCGATTTTTCCCATTTTTTGTTTATTTCCATCAGTTCAGCGAGGATCAGCAGTTCTCCTTTTGTTGACGTTTTTTCTACACGTGCCTGCGGTTCCGCTTCCCTGACTTGCTCGATGCTCCGTATCTTACTTGTAGTTTCTTTACACTCCGAGCATTTCTGTTGAGCTCGTCTCTCTTGTCCAAGTTTTCGGTATGTCGCCTCAGTGATTCCAACGCAGAGCAAATGAAATTTCCCTTTACATGAAGCGCAGCTGAATTGCCCGTCACCGGCGGCATTGGTGGGATCTTTGCATACATTTTTCACAGGTGATTTTTCACAAAAACGGCGCTATACAAGTCATCCAACTATTATTATTATTATTAACGCAGTTCGCACTCATTTTGTCGGTAGTTAATTTATTTTATGCACTTCAAATTCACGAAATGTCAGAATATCTTTTTATTTCTTATAATTTCTGTTATGGGCACTGTATTTAAAAGGATAAATTACCGTAATCTATCTTTAAATAATTTCGGAATCGAATTAGCTACGGTAATTCACAAAATATCGCTTTTAAACAATGTTTTCGTAATTTTCCTAGGAGCAAAATTTGTACTTGTTTAACGTTCAAAATGGTAGGTACTGTTTGTTTTATTTAAGTCATTCCTTTTCTGAGCGGTCGATGAGAACACACTCAGAAACCGCCCATAATACATTAACAAAGGTGACTAGGCACATCCCGCCAATCGAACAACATATTGTTACATAACACAATTAAATAAGAGATTCTAGTCGTTGAAAGAATAATACTTCTAGCCACTAGTTTAAATTAAGATAAATCTAGCCGCTCGTCGGCGCTACAACCAATAAGGCACGTTTTCGCCGGACATCACCATTATTGACCAATGAGACAGCGTACGGCATAATTTCCGGCGGCTAGACTGCGTGGACCCGCCATTGCACCATTCCTAATCCAGACATGGAGCTGTCAAGCACATTCAGGTGCCTTGGGGCACGCGAACACCCGCCATTCGATTTCCTAATCCAGGCACCGAGCCATCAGCTACGTGTGTGCCTTGAGCACGTAACAGCCAGTTATTACATCGGCACCTTGTGTACGCCTAGTCTTTGCTTAACTATAATTGATAAAATCAGTGTTGGAGTGCATTGCCTACCTGTGAGCCATCGGAAGCTGTCCGCGTGGGGACCCAGGCATGCCATCGACGTCACCCGATTCCCATTTACTCATGTAAGCTGCTACTACGAGTATATTTCCCCTCTCGTATATGTGCTGTTTATAGCTGTGCCTTTTCAAATAACATGTCCTGTCGGAGAACCATGAGAGAGAGATTTGTCAAGAACAGATTAGGTACCATCCTTTGTGGTGAATCCCGTTTGTAATTTACCTGCCCATGTTTTGTTATAAATAAACCCTGAAAATAAAGTACACATCTCTTCATTCGAGTAGCTAGTTACCTATTCCGATCATAAGGCTGCGGCCGACCCATTGGCTTTGAGATGAGAAACGCAATGTTTTACCAGCTGAGCTAACCGCAGTGGAATCTGGGATCAGTTCTGCTTCTGGACTCGAGGTGAGTTTGTACTGCCTTCTTTTCACCAGAACCCTTTTCTTCCCCTTTTTTTCGCCCAACCGTAACCCTGGCGGCCAACTCGGGGGCCCCACCCTCTCCTCCTTCCTTACACTGCCTAGTCCTTCTTCCCCTCTTCTCCACCGTAACTCTGGTGACCGACATAGATTTGTCAGGTCATTCCTCCGCCACCGTAACAATATTTACAAAGGCACTGGGAGTCGGAATCGTTTTCGAACAGCGAAACAATATTTATGTTATTAGACGATCCGACCCCCTTACAAATTAGGCATAATATCAATCTATACAATTAAAAAACCACACACACAATGTTGTTAAAAAATGCGGCAAGACGGCCGACACAACACTAGTCCGGGTTCCATGGGGTGATGGCTGTCCAGGTCTTGGCGGCGGATGCGTCTACCCACCAACTGCTAGCGGGATCGAGACAGGCCGGTCGAGAGAGATCCTTTGACCTCTCCAGCCAGACTCTCGACTCATCATCTTTTACTGCAGTAGGAGGGATGGATTCATACGTCTGTCACTCCTGGACACACTGACCCTCAGATTCCTACTCCGTAAAATAAATCTCCACACAGCATCTCTGAAGATAACATAGGCTCTAAGGAAAATTATTTTCCTCAGGGCCTCCTGTGTGGAGTTAATGTTAAAAAAAAGTAATCAAGAAAGGGTACTAATACAACCCCCGTATGAAACGATATTATGCGGAAGAAAATAGGGAGAGAAAGAAAGATAGATGTAGGAATTTCTAGCTATTCAGTTCTCATCACTAATCATACAAGCGACGCTTGAATAATGAGGAATCGCTCTTAGCATCTTTTATTCTGAATCCGCAGTATCTACAAAAGCAAAGATAATATGATTACTGGTTGATAGTAGAGTAGCCAGTCGGTATGCGACTTTCGATAATCTGGCGGACTTTAGTACGAATACCTGATTGTAAACCGGTATTTATCAGGACGGCCTTGCGGCGTTTTTTCACTCTCGTTAACATCAGACCAACGGCAGATCTCACGCTCCGAGAGCAGCCATGCCAACACCATTACCAACACTAAAACCAGCAAACCTCAGTCCACAGTGGTCATGTATTGAATTACAAATCATTATTTTTTTATTTAAAACTAGCTGGTCTTGCACGGGTTTTTTTTTATAAAGTTACGAAGTTGTGGATTCTTGCTTTTCGTTTGGTTGCCATAAATGATTTGATAGCGATCTACTTATTATCTCTAAACAAAAAACAAAAAACCATTAATTTGAAAATGTTAAGTAGGTGCCTACTCAAGTTTTTCATTATGAAAATATTCTACCCAAACAAACCTTCTTCTTTGGATATGTAATCTGTGTCTAACCAGGGTGGTATATCTATGGGCTAACCTATGTAAAACGTTCAATGGTTATCATACTAATTTTAAAACGTTATAGAAACAGTTTTACTTATTAGATTTCATTCAAACTAATCTACAAACCTTCCCGGCACTAATAAAAACAAACTGTGCTATTTTCAGGTAAACCAGTCGAGTAATTTTCGAGAAAAATGAGGACACACAGACAAACATTAATTTTTTATATAAGTACCCGGCGTTGCCCGGTGTTGTGTACGGTTCGGAATAAAATTTTAATGATGTATTAACCCTACCTCGTAATTTTCCTCTTATTTTGAACGTCAATTGGGTAAAAATTCATTACGAAATGCCAAAATTCTGCTTTAAGGGGTAGGAAAGGGGGATGCAAGCATTCACTTATTTATATATAGATAGCTAAGACATGCAACTATGTGGCCCTCTCATGATTATTAAATTAACTCATTATGGAACTGTTATATCACTGAATAATACTAGGTTTTACAGTTTTCAATGCAATTATGTATATGAATTTATTAAAAAAAAAATGTGTATAAACAAGAGGAAAATAACACAAATTAATGTGCAGGGTCGACACATACAGATACAATAGAAATACGTACCAACGCTCTACAAGGGAGAAACAGAAAAGTATACCTAAATCCGAATCTACCTATACTGCTCGTACATGGTTTTCTAAATAGCATTTAAACAAATAACATTTCAGAATATCATTTTGAGATTTATCCTTAGAGTAACAGTAGATAATATTCGGATTTATCCGAAGCGCACACTTGTCTCAATTCCAGTTTGATCATTTTTTAAGTAAGTTTTCGTAACTGTTATGCTGTTTCCATATTTAAAAAAAGGCAACTTGTTATAGCAATGTATTCCAATGAATTTTTGATATGTGTAGTTTGTGGTGTTGTGAACGTCGTGATTATGGTTTATTTTTTTTATTAAGTAAATGAAACACGTTGTTATAAACCACGTATATATTTTATTTTCACCACCCGGTTTCGCTTAACTCAAGCTTCATCAGGGTAAATATAATAACTAAATTCTAATACAGAGTTATCAGTTATATATAGGTACAAAATACAATAGAATGAAATAGATATATTATAAAAGAGAGACAAAACAAAATATTAGAGGAAGGCAACAATAGAAAAAATATTATATGTAAGAGGGAGACATCCTTATATAAAAATATAACAGTGTAATGGGAATATAATGTAATTAAAGTGGGTTATTCTGATGAAGCTTGAGTTGAGCGAAACCGGTTGGTGAAAATAAAATATATTGGTGGTTTATAACAACGTGTTTCATTTACTTAATACAATCAAACCACAAAGTGATTGCTTCTTATGAAAATATTTTTTTTTTTTGTGTGAGTATGGCATTGAAGCATATTTAAAATAAATAGAGTGGACGGAATGTTTCTATAAATTATTGTTTCCGTGTTGTAACCTAAAAATGTTTCCCCAATATGATGTTTTACAATTTTATGTAGGAACTTAATAACTTTGGGAATCTAATTTACGGGTAGTGGTGATTTTTGTAAAGATTGAGTATAGGAGATAAATAACGCGAACAGATTTCCGGAGAAATTATTTAAATTGTGTTTTGTCTGAAAACCGGAAAATGTCGGGAATTTTTGAGAATATCGGGTATCTAAACGCCTTTCAATAATGTTTGCTTATTTTATTTATTCATTCGTTTAGATTTTAGATCATGCCCATATTAATTTAATTTATTTTAAACCTGAAATTCAAGAGTAGTTGGATGATTCATATTTTTGTTATTTTAAACGATCGACCAACAGTAGCTACTTTAATTTGATAGATAATCGAAATCCAA
Source organism: Halesus radiatus (assembly GCA_022606495.2). Lineage (NCBI taxonomy): Eukaryota > Metazoa > Arthropoda > Insecta > Trichoptera > Limnephilidae > Halesus > Halesus radiatus. The sequence continues at coordinate 71,992 of JAHDVE020005551.1, forward strand.
TTATCATTAATGAAATATCACGCTATGAGCTATTTTGGAGAACCAACGCATTTTCATGGTCATTTTCCCGCAAACAATTTTTTTAAATAGAAGCAAAAAATCGTTGAAATTAACATTTTTATTGGGCGCTAAGAAAATAACAGAACGTTTGATCAGTAATAATTACATTTAAAATAAAGTTTGGGTGACAAGGAAGAGTTGTAAGCGACACATATATCCTCGGGCGCCATGTCCAATAAAACCGCTATAAATATAAAACTTGCGCACGAAACTGATCAATCGCCGGCTAAAGAAAGGAAGAGATATATCAAATTATTTAATCAACTCGATAAACATCAGCCGTGTGCCAGGAATACGGAAGAATGATTGAAGAAAACATGATCCAACAAATATTTCTAAATATTCCCCTTCAAAGTTATTTTATTTAATGTTTAGTCTATTTTTGTATAATTTGTCAAGTACCCGACCCCCACGAATGAATAATATCATCAATGTCCAATGTCCCGAAACCTAATGAATTATAAAACTTAAAATTATAAAATTATGAATGGGTGTTTAGGTTAGGTTAGGCTAGGTAAATTTCTGCAGTGCCGATTTTTTAAATTTGTTTTCGAGGTTTCTATGAAAATATTCCCCTTCAAAGTTATTTTATTTAATGTTTAGTCTATTTTTGTATAATTTGTCAAGTACCCGACCCCCACGAATGACTAATCTCATCAATGTCCACTGTCCCGAAACCGAGTGAATTATAAAACTTAAAATTATAAAATTATGAATGGGTGTTTAGGTTAAGTTAGGCTAGGTAAATTTCTGCAGTGCCGAATTTTTAAATTTGTTTTATAGGTTTCTATGAAAACTTAAAAACTGGCAGTACCTAAAAAAATAAATAAAATGGTATCTTACGAATACATATGAATAAAAAATTATAATACTGTAATTTATTGATTTATTCACGCCTAGAAGGCTTTTACACGTTGATACATTATCACACGGTTGTACAATTAGTATAATAATATAGTGCATACAATAATAATCAGAGTGTAAAATAAGTAAGTAAGTACAATATAAGTATGTAGTTACAGCGTAATTAATAACAGTTTTACCCGTGGTTACAAGTGGCTTCGTACATAATATAATAACGTAAGTATAAACGAAGTAAGAAGGTAGAGACTATGTAAGTAGCTAGTTACAGCACAATAGGTTTATAATTATTATAATGTTGTAAAATATTAACAGTTGTACAACGTGTCTACAATACAGCAAACCTTTATTACGCCCGATTGGGTATGTTATAGAAACATAACATCATAAATACAACCATAAAAAGGTGCTCATGAAAAAACTTAATAAATTTTTTACAAAAATTAAAATAAACTGATTTTTAGCCTAGAAACCGTGTTGTAAACATCAATTGAACTATGCTCATTACCAAGTCTGTGCAATCAGTAATAATAATTTCTTCAAAAGATTGGTATTCACTCTGCGGCTTCACTATTAATAAATGAATTAAAAATTACTTTATAATCACCGCTTTATTAATATATTTATATATCAACATGTTTCGAAAGCGATGCTTTCCTCATCAGGGATATACAGAATACTAAAAAATAAATATTTTTTATTATTATTATTAATGAGGAAAGCACCACTTTCAAAACATGTTATATGTATGTATCAATCATTAAATAGAAAATGTTGTTAAATAGAAAATAATCATTAAATATAAGTCGTTAAATAGAAAAAGTTTAAAAATTCACGCATCGGTGCGTAAATGCGTCCACAGCCCGCAACACTGTAAATAACTAAAAGCGTAAAAATAAATAAAAACCGTTAACATCTATTAAAAGCTTCTTACGCTTTTTAAGTTCCAGTCCTAAAATTATAATTATTTCAATAAATACCAACTCTTCTTGTGCCACCAATCTTCTAATAAATGTAACATCAGTAGAAAAGGAGGATAAAATAGCAACTGTAAAACTATCGTCTCTGTACTTAAATTTTCTAATAAAACTGTGTTCATCTAAAGCGACCTGCCAGGTAAGTAAGTTTTTTTGTATCTGTTTATACATAATTAGTTAAAGAATAGGAAGTAATATTTGTACAGCGCCCTTGAGGTGGTTTTTCACAAAAATGGCGCTATACAAATCATGCAATTATTATTATTATTAGTATTAATAAAGTGGTTATTACAAATTAACTTTTAATTCATTTATTAATAAATATTAATTGATAAACTAAAGTTCTTAAAAACTTAAGACAAGATTTTTGTGCATAGCGCAAAGGGTAACAATTATTTTTTTGAACAATAATTATTAGCCTGAAACGCTCATCCAAATTGAAAAAACCTTTCCGAGCAAAGATAAATGTCGCCGACAGGACTCCAACCTGCACCCTTCTGATTGCCGGTCAGATTTTTTTCAATTTGGATGAGTGTTTCAGGCTAATAATTATTGTTTATAAAAACATTTATTAATCATTTATTCAATTATTTATGTCATCTGAACTCGACAACTTCTTTATCAAAATCCATCGACTCAACGATTGAAAATAAATATTTAAGCACAAAGTTGGTATATATTTAATTTTTTTTAAACTCTAAATCGGTAATATTAATTTTATTATTTTTATTTGCTTAAATATTTTTTTTTTTAAATTTAACCAATAGCCATCTACCTATATTTCCACGATTATGTGTAGGTACTATGTATTTTGTTTTAAGTTTTAATATAAGTATTTTTTAACCTTACTTCAAAACTTTCTTGTTTGGAAATTGTAATGATTACTGATTTAATAATCCCGCTTTTGAATAAAACATTTCAGATGTCTCAAAACAAGAATCCATCATCTTTCGAAACGTTAAACCCCTTTGTCAATTGTCAGGTTCAACCAGTCACCTTCCTTGCGTTAATAAACTATTACAATCGTTCGTAATCCCTTCTCTTTAGAAGTGCCATCCGATTTCCCTTTATGATCACTTAATTGACAGTCAGCTATAGCGAAAACGTGCCCCCGAATTAATGGAATAATTTCCAATTTAGATTTATCGATATGAACCTCGTATTGAGGATTACCAAGACATTTTTCAAACTTCGAATGAATAATATACAAAATGTAAAAGTAAATACACGCATTTCGAAAATTTTGTGAATAAACACAGCGACGTCTTTTGACTAACTAATCAATCGGCGTTTTTATCGAATTGAGTGAATATTTTGATCTTAAAGGGACGTAGTAACTAAAAGGATGAATGTTTTATATATGTGCTCATCGTTATTTTTATCGTAACCAAATATTTTTTTATGCGTCATAAACAAATACTTCTGGAAGCGTATATCAGAAGTATCTGATATAAAATAAGGTTCACGATGTATTCTCGTTATAAGGACTTCAAGCCGTACTTCAAATGTTTGATCCGTTATTCATACCGCCATGGATCAGAGCCGTATTTTACAAATTATACAATCTGTCACTAAGTTGATAACTGTAATTTACTTCTGTGCTTCGACCGTTACATAATAAACCGTTTAATATCACCTAAAGCTTGTTACTACTCTCTGCTATATATGAGTGAGTAATTATTGTTTATCACAAAAATGTCAAATTACCATAAGAATTTAGAGGAATAGCTAGATTATTCCTAGAGTTGTTTGAATGTATTTTACTGTATTTTAAAATTATTTCAGCTGAATAGATTACTATGCATTGTGTAGACGAGTCGGGGAACGTGGGTGAACTCGTATTGAATATTGATATCTCTAGAACTTGTGTACCATACTCCTAAGCCTAAGCTGATATTTATGTAAACATTGTAAATTATAAAATGGACTAAAAAGAAACTTGGGTAAGCATTTCATAAGAATCGTTAACTCGGAAAGAAGATCTAATCTATTGAAATGTTACGTTTTTAGAGTTCAATGACATTTTGAAATTAACTAACTAACTAGCTAACTATCACGCCGTTTCCCCGCAGGGTTAGGCAGAGAGGACGGACCGCTAAACAACAACGATCTTGGCATACACTTCTTGCTTCATGCACATTCATACAACGCCTCATACATTATATTCTGTTATTCCGACTTCTGAGATGGCCCGACTCGAGTATTTGATTCACTTGATTTATTATTCATTATCATTTATTGACTACATCATAAAACTCTGTGATTCTACGTTGAAATTTTGGACGTGTTTCTCTTTATTTAAATTTGTACATCTAATAATAAGATTGTGAGAAACGTGGAGATTGCTTTGTTTTGGGTTAAATTTATTTTGTAGCTGTATTTGAATGCAATTCAATAGTGTGGCCCCCATACTATCTCATTCATATACAAAATATTGAACGCTTGCAGCGCTAATTTTTACGTTTTATTAACTTCAAACTACACATACCAACACAACACATAAACTATACATTCTTGCTAAATACACCCAAAATACATACTCTAGAAAACAGAAGAAAAATAACAGACTTAACTCTTTTATTTAAAATTATTTATTCCTTATTATTAGACTGTCGTGAACCCCTGCAACCAAACAACTTCAAAGTACCTCATCGAAAAACTCGGCAAAATATATTATTCTGTAACAATAATTCTGGGACTAACTACCAAATACATGCACCCATTTCTCGCCTACATACACTTGGAAACAAATACACCTCTGCTATAGATATATTTAATATAAATTTACCCATGTTTAAAAGATACCTGAATGATATTTTTATGTTGCAACAATTCGCATAAGAGCTATTGTTTAATTATGATTTTTTTTTAAATATTATCTTTTTACTTATCTACAATCCAAAAACTTATTCCTCTTTTTTCTTTCTATGTATCATGTACTATATTATGTATTATGCAATTTCATACATTTTTACATCATCCGAAATATAAAAACACGTTTTTTTTCACAATCCCATGCACTCATATTATATATTATGCACTTGTGTATTATGTATCATGTAGATCAGGCTATTACTATTTTTATTTTAAAATAAAGAGTAGTATCTACAAATTAAAAACCTTTCCTTTAATAACTTCTCTGTGTTGTGTACTTATACATTATTATACATACATATATATCATAAATATGTTACACTTATATACCAACTATGGATCATGTTTTTTTTTTGTTAATTTTTTTTTCTTTCTGTACTCAAATTCATTTAAATGTTAAAACATGTTAAAGCCCATCGGGGGGGGGGGGGTTAATAAATAAATAAAACAAAAAAATATGTATACATTAATAAAATGGTGATTACAAAGTAATTTTTTAATTCATTTATTAAAGAATCTAATTCACAGAGAATTTGCTGTTGTTTAGTAGTGTTCTGATATTTTTGGCAATGATATATTTTGTCGCAAATTGTATAATTGTTATAATAATAATTGGATGATTTGTATAGCGCCGTTTTTGTGAAAAATCACCTCAAGGGCGCTGTACAAATATTACTTCCTATTCTTTATCTAATTATGTACAAAAAGATACAGAAAAACATACTTACCTGCAGCTGGCAGCTGGCAGGTCGCTTCACATGAACACTGTTTTATTAGAAAATTTAAGTTTAGGTATGATATCATTTTAACAGTTGCTATTTTATCCTATCCTACTTCTTCTATTGATGTTACATTTATTAGAAGATTGGTGACACAAGAAGAGTTGGTAGTTATTTGAAATATTTATAATTTTTAAAGCTGGAGAATATTTATAAATGACCTTAAAAGGTGTAAGTTTACAATAGATATTAACATTTTTTTACAAATGTTGTTATTTACGGTGTTGCGGGCTGTGGATGCATTTGAGGACCGATGGGTGATTTTTTTAAATTACTTTATAAGTGACTTTAGGTAAGCACTAACCGGCTAGTCTGGCTAAGCAATTTACATGTTCATCCCTTCAATTTATGGATATGGTTGTCTGAAAAGATGAGATGAGTTTTAAGTTATTAGAAGTATTCCTCGTAGAATCTGATTTGGCGTAAAAGTAATAGTGATTGGCCAAGTAATACTGATAGACCAGGTAATAGTGATTGACCAAGTAATAGTGATTGGCCAAGTAATAGTGATAGACCAAGTAATAGTGATTGACCAAGTAATAGTGAATGACCTAGTAATAGTGATTGAATAGGTAATAGTGATTGACCAAGTAATAGTGATTGGCCAAGTAATAGTGATAGACCAAGTAATAGTGATTGACCAAGTAATAGTGATTGGCAAAGTAACAGTGATTGACCAAGTAATTGTGATTGACCAAGTAATAGTGATTGACTAAGTAATAGTGATTGACCAAGTAATAGTGATTGGCCAAGTAATAGTGATAGACCAAGTAATAGTGATTGACCAAGTAATAGTGATTGAATAGGTAATAGTGATTGGCCAAGTAATAGTGATAGACCATTGACCAAATAATAGTGATTGAATAGGTAATAGTGATTGACCAAGTAATAGTGATTGGCAAAGTAACAGTGATTGGCCAAGTAATAGTGATTGACCAAGTAATAGTGATTGACCGAGTAATAGTGATTGGCCAAGTAATAGTGATAGACCAAGTAATAGTGATTGACCAAGTAATAGTGATTGAATAGGTAATAGTGATTGGCCAAGTAATAGTGATTGAATAAGTAATAGTGATTGGCCAAGTAATAGTGATAGACCAAGTAATAGTGATTGAATAGGTAATAGTGATTGGCCAAGTAATAGTGATTGATCAAGTAATAGTGATTGACCAAGTAATAGTGATTGAATAGGTAATAGTGAATAGTGATTGGCCAAGTAATAGTGATAGACCAAGTAATAGTGATTGACCAAGTAATAGTGATTGAATAGGTAATAGTGATTGACCAAGTAATAGTGATTGACCAAGTAATAGTGATTGTTCAAGTAATAGTGATTGACCAAGTAATAGTGATTGATCGGGCAATAGTGATTGACCAAGTAATAGTGATTGAATAGGTAATAGTGATTGACCAAGCACAGTGATTGACCAAGTAATAGTGATTGACCAAGACTTTCGATGAGACTAAATCGTTCGTCAAATAAAAATACATGTAAAATTCTTACCAGCTTCCAAATAAAAATTTGACACGAATTTTACGTAGAAGGCATCAAGTTAGTTAGCGACGCCTCCATAGTCGAGGGTAAGGCTCTCGACTACGAATCCGAAGGTCGCGGGTTCAAATCCCGGCGTGCGCAAGTAAATTTTATTTAATTAATTTGTGTTGTTTCACAATTAATTCATTTAAAAATAATATGTATATTTGCGCACGTTCCAGAGTGGAAGATACTCTCAGTATCGCCCTGGTGAAAGACCACCATTCAGAATTGAAACGTTGCTTGAAATGGCTTTTAGCCGTGTTTGGTGACCAGATCTGAATAGCCAGGTATTCCCAACCTTCCTCTTCCCCTTCTCCTTCCCCTCCCCAATACCTTCAGCCTCACAACATTCCCTAATTGGTAATGTCATAGTCTCACTGGCTCCAGACGGTTGGGAGCAGTTGGGACTCTTGTGAGGTATTCATATAAAAAAAAAAAAAATATAAAAAAAAAAAAATATATAAAAAAAAAATAAAAAAAAAGCAGTCGTGACCACGATATTGTTTCAACAATTCGATCGTGCCTTACTTCGATTTCATGCGTACAAAAACCTATTTTACGGAATTAGATTTCATTTTAATTAAGAGTTGCTTTTGGCTGAGGTTTCTTCGTCTCGAATTTTAATTCGTGATTGTTTGTGGATTGATTTTAATGATGCCGTATTGTTGTGGTATTTATTTGACCTCTTCAACTCTTTGTTTCTATGAAGACAGTATTCATTGTTTATATCCGCATCTTTTTAATAGGTCATATTTCAAATTTATCTCTCAATATTTTTTTTAAGTAGACGGTCGTTTTCTATAAAGAGTATTCTTTTGATTGGGTGTGATTTTTTTCTTTTGGATCCTGTTCTTCTGGATCTTTGTGATATTTTTGGTGCCATTTCATTGAGGCATTATTGGTGTTGTGTTATGTTTAACTATTTATCCTAAGGTCTCTCACCTCTGTGAAATTGTCTCCATTTAAGAGTTAACTAACTAACTAACCATCATGCCTTTTCCCCACGCAGTTATTTCCCCTTATCAGTTCATTTAATTTGTTTGTGAAAGCTTTAACATGGACTGTTTTATTTATCAGTTACATTCGCAATAGGTCAACTACCGAGGCATTTATGCAACCGCTGGGAACGGAAATGAAATAACGATAATCAGACTGAGATTTTTATTGCAATAGACCTCAAACGAAATCTGTCAAAACTTTCACGATTACTGCGAAATTTACACCGTTTTACAACGATAACAATCGCAGCAGTCGGCTTAGCTTTATTTCCAGGTTGATCTCATAAAGTTCTCTGTCCGAGTCACGACTGTGGTCTCCTTACAGATGGGTGTATATTACTGATCACTCAGCTGTCGCGGGAAACTACCTTTTACTACTCTTTCTAAAAGAAAGCAGACTTTCGTCGCTGAACTGAATATTCAAATAAATGCAATTATGGTGTATGACGATTTTATGGTCTATGTAGGTATTGACCTTATATGATGACAAAATAAACAAGAAGATAATTCTGTATGATTTTTTACACTTTAGGAAAGTTCAAATATTCGTAGTATTAATAAAAACTGTTTTAGAATTTCAATAATAAATAGCATTGAAATTTCTATGCATTCGGTTCATTTTTTTAACGTGGTACCACGTGAGTCCCAGCTGCTCCCAACCGTCTGGAAACAGTGAGACTATGGCATCCCCAACTGGGGTATGTTCTGAGGCTGAAGGTATTTAGGAGGGGAAGGAGATAGGAAAGACGAAGGTGGGGAAGTACCTGTTTATTCAGATCTGGTCACCAAATACGGCTAAAGTCGTTTCAAGCAACGTTTCTGTTTTGAATTTCGATCTTTCAACAGGGTGATTCTGACAGTATCTACCACTCGGGAACGTACCCCAAATATACTATATGTTATTTTAAATTAATAAATTGTGAATAACCCAATTAAACAAATAAAAATGACTTGCGCACGGCGGGATTTAAACCCGTGCCTCCGGATTCGTGGCCGACCATCGTAACCACTCAACGACGGACGCCAATAATAAACAATAAGAAAATTATTCATGATTTTGTGAATTTTAAGAAATTTCAAATACTCGTAGTATTAATATATTTTTTAATTTCAATACGAAATTGTGTTGAAATTTCTATGCATTCGGTTCATTGATGAGTTTCACTAATATTTAGTTTCACCCGTATATTTTCCTCCCTTATTTGTGTGAAAAAGCTATCCCTTGTTTATGATTACCCCTTCATGCAGAAAATCACCTTTTTCATATAATCCGGCGTATAATTTTAATAAAATGTCTTCTTGGCAATACATACGAATAGAATTAATTAAACTTCTTAAAATTCTTTAAGCATATAAATTATTAATTTAATGCAAACACTTATGCAAATAATTGCGAATATTTAAAATTCCTTAACTTCATCACTCTTCAAACGCGACGCTTAATATTTCATCAAATCTTGTTATTTAAAATTATGAATAATGGCCTGCACTCTCCAACTTTATAAACGTTCACATACCATCAATACCAACCCGACAAACCGATTTTTTTATTTGCCCGCATGCAGGACTAATCTAAGGATAAATTCTCCAATTTCCCGTATTTGTGGGCAATATAACGCACAATTTCACAATATCGACATTCTTCACAACATGCTTCGAAATATCGAACCGAAGTAATACGTACGACTACCAATTGATGCACGAGTATAAAATGTATCGAGAACATCTCCTGTCCCGATCCTATCGTCCTCTTCCTCTCCCCTCTTCCTTCTTATTTTGTTTTTTTCTACCCGACAGTAGTCACTGGGTATAAGTGACACCATTACGTCTCTCAAGAATCTCATTTCCACAGTTTGGGCCCTAAAACACACTCTCCCATCTAATATCTAATCCAAATTTAATGTCCAAAAGGAACGTAGCCTTCGGCATACTTCCTTTAATATTTTATCCTTACTGCATAGAAATATTCAAAATCACTTATTTATCCACTGTCTTGGCACAGCGTAATCACATATCGTAATATGCCAAATACTCACCTAACTTTGTGGAAAATAACTAACATGCTCGGTCGTATTTCCTATTGCGTTGCATGGCCAATGTAATTTTTAGCTGTAGCGTATATAGTAATATAATGATACATACGTATACGAGTATACACATGTAGTTCAGTGCCTACAAGCGCTTTCAAATCCCAATAAACTGACATAAAGTCCGAGGCGTTAATATAAATGCCCTGGTTTTAGTGACGATTCCGTTAGTGCTCAGTGTCCCGGCTGTTTTCTCGCCGTATTCCATCTGGACGCAACTTACGTCTTCATATAATTAACTGCAAGTAAGATGGTAAATAAGTGCGGTGGTTCTACGCGGGATAGAGAGAAAATACGTTTGTAAGCGAAATCTAATCGAGACCACATTTATTTAGACACTTCTATGAGTCTATGAGCATCCCACTAAGCAAATTTATATAATACTAGCATCTTTAATATTGCACACACCCGCGCTGATAAAACAGTACAGTTTTGAACACACGTAAAAAGGACACAGTTGAAATAAATTGTGGACTCTTTTTCATATGAGGGGAAACTACCATTTCTGCTATTCGCGTCTACACGGCGATTGACATAGGACTCTAGGATATTAATACTGTAAGATTTTGGTAGAAAGCAGTCACTTTGTGGTTTGACATATTAATGAAATAAAACAATTACTGCGTCTATAACCACGGAAGGTATTTAATTTATTACGACCGACGGGTTTCGCTTAACACAAGCATCATCACGATACAAAATTAAACTAATCAAAAATGTATGTTTATATAGAACATCAATGATTCGTTTAAAGAAACTGAGAAGTTTAGATATCATAATTATTATCTGTTAAACTATGATCTATTCGAAACAATTATTTAATTTCATCATTACATAATATTGTCATCACAGCTAGGAAGTAAGTAAACTTATATATCATTTATTTTCTCTACGTTCCTTATCATAGCTGTAAAGGTATTTTTATATTTAAATTAAAGGGTTAGTAAATATCTATTACGGATGAGAAGTATTCTTATCGATTTTTGTTTTACCTTATGAAATATCGGCCATTAAAGGAATCGATTTTTCGCGATTTTAGAGGCATCTTTAACAATTATTTAGGGGCTAACGATGATTTAAAAAAAAAGTTTTAACCCATATGCTTTGAAAATATAATGAAATATAAAATTAATCTTATTTTTAAAAATTAAAATAAGCATTATGGTGGACTTTAAATTAAGTTAAAAACGACAAATTTACGATAGAACACAAATATGCCGAACAGAATTAAAAATATCGACCGGAAAAAAAATATTTTTTTTAAATATTTTATTTTTATATTTTTATTTATGTAATCATACTCACATAGCAAATGTAATATATTATTTAAAACGTACGATAAACCCATAAAATAATTTTCTAAGCTGCCTCTAAAATTATGAAAATTGAATTTTTTTCATGGCACATACTTAAAAAAAATAAACAAAAATAAATAAAATACTTCTCATCCGTAATAGATATTTACTAAACCTTTAATTAAAAAAATAGATCATTCCGTTTGGACTGGTATTTTGGCCTCCAATCCAAAATTCAGTTTTGTATGAAGCAGGCACCGCAGGCGTTCCTCTTAATTCGTGGAACTAGATTAATATTCTTAGAAATTATTGTAAATCAGCGTAATATTATGAGCTTTGGCGGAATAGAACCCATGACCATCCGACTCATAGTCAAATGCGTAGATCCCCCTACGGAATTAGTTGGCTTGTCTTATGTCCGATTTTAGTCAGTTTTGGAAACCCATCTGTCTGTCTGGATATTTGCTCATTGCTTTTGGCGTGTACGTGCACAGTCAATAATCATGGCGCCTTTGTTAAATAAAAAGTGTATCTTTGTTTCATTATCGACTACTTTGAATAATCTTCTTCTCCTTCGCATGGCAAAGGAGAGTAGGTTGAAGTCATGATGAGATGCTGAGGTTATTCAGCCCGTCAACGGCATCGGGAGTCACTTGGTTCAGCAAAGATGTACCATAGGGAAACTGGTGAATGGGACATTCTTCTACGATGTGTCCTGATGTTTGAATGTGTCCACATTCACAAATTTCGGAATTCTTTAGGCTCCATTAATGGATCATATACACGCAACGGCTGTGACTGCACCGGATGCGGATTAATGAGGTCCACGTCTTCCGAGTGAAAGAGAACCCTGGCAGTTTAATAGTATGGTTTACAGCAAGGTGCTTGTTTTTCACGTCCGAGGTCTGCCACTGAGTTCGCCACGACTCTTCAGAGGAGTATCGTCATGGAAGCAGTCTTTCACCTTCACGCCAAAAAGGTTTTCTGGACGTCGGGCGACTGAACGGGATGTTTGCAACATCATCTTGAAGTGGAATGTTACTATTCACGGTCTTTTTGTATTCCCTGAGGGATGCTGTATCTCGCCTTACAGTGGTCGATGCGATGTTTGAGAGAATACGGAGCCATTGTAGTGAGGTAGAGGGAAGTGTTCCAACCACCGTGCATGTTATACAATGCTACATACGAAATTTACCCACCCGAAATTGTGGGGTTTCGCATGTAAAAACTATTGTTGACTATAAATAACAACGACAATAATAATTATCTTTTTGGTTGATTGTAATAAGCAACAGTTTTAAGGTTTAAAAGGTTACCTACCGAATAATGTAGAGACCGAACATGCTCCTCCATAGTAGTTTTTTATTCTCCCAAACAACAGAGCACTCAAAGCAATTATTGTCAGATCACTTTGTTCCATTTTTCAAAATGGTGTGTTTGGAAGATAAGGACTGGATATTTCGCAAATAAGGTAGGAACCAAACACATTATCATTTCAGAACCCAAGAGTGCGCGTAGCAGTATTTAAATGCACATTTAGAATTTAAAATTTAGAGCTAAACTAAAAACTCATCTGTTACTCATTTCCATAAATTCGTGAACACATTCGTACATTGTAAATGACATTGTTTCCTGTGTTTATCTTTAATTCAATTTTCCATGTCCATAACTAAATTCCCTAGGAATTCCTACCAAAATACAATGTCAGTGGGAGCCGAACACCTTAATCTGTATTAATTTAATTTTGAGTGACGAATCTTCTTAATGCACGTAATTTATTGACGATTAATTTTATTAATTTAATATCTATGCCTTACTTTAAATTCAGATAACTCATTAAATACTTTTTTTGTATCCATGTCATAAAACATATAAATAATATTAATATAGGTAAAAACTTCCTTCTTCTTTTGGCGATCTGATCGGCGGTCATAACATTTTTAAATTTAATCTTATAAAGGTATCTGTCTAGCATTACCATCTTTATTAACATGTATAATATGATATATATGTATGTATATTACCCTCAAACTGATCAGAGGCATACAAATGCAGCTGTGATGTATCATATACATACTCGCCCCACTGCTGTTCAATATCAGGTTATGTTCTGATTTTGTAAATAGTAACATTTTATACATAATTTATTCTAAAATGTAAATATGTTAGTTGTAAGCCTCTATCACTAGTTTTAAGTCACTAGCTACAGGTCTCAGTTGTAAGTCGCTATCTATATAAGTCTTAGATGTAAGTCACTAATTATAAGTCTGAATTAGGTATTTTCTAGTTATAAATATTAGCCGTAAGCCATTAGTATTTAATCTAATATCTAAATTATTAGATATTAGTCTAAGTGATAAGGTATAAATTATGTTTTAAAGAGCCTATGAGGTGATTTTCTCACGAAAACGGCGCTATAAAAATAATCCATTTATTATTATTATTATTATCGATCTTATCGACTCGAATAATGATAGCAACCATTAGCTTTAGATAACGCAATAGACTGTTTTTGATACTCACCCATTTGCGTTCATATTTGGATCAGAAACCCCCATCTGGCATATTCTTCACCGCTGAGTGCATCGCGCAATATATTGTACCAGATTCTTCCAATCTAAATGCCTCGTGAGTGCATCATCTCAGTTGCACCTCTGGTACATGTTTATGACAGTAATGTTACGATGTCAAACACTTTGTTTACAAGCCATGAAATTATTGTAAGCAGATCGTGGTAGGAAATGGTTAACGGGGAACAGGCGTTGCAATAAACATCTTGTGTGTCTCTTAAAAACAGATGAATAAATCTGATCGTTTTGAGACACTTTCAAAGCACTTGTCTCACGCGTATGTTTTAAATACCTACAGGTTTTTGTTTCATTTTTTCATATCTATTGTCAAGTAAATTATTTTGAATCGTAATGGGATTCACGAACTTGATTTTCTTTGGCCTCAAATATCAGTATTTTCACCATATGTGGCTGTTTTTGACATATTCCTACTCTTTATACCTAGTATCACAGTTATTGCTCCTAGAATAGTTTTGGGATTATACTAGTAAAGCACTTACCCGCTGAGGAGTCATTATTAAATTATATGATAAATATTGTGAGCGGTGTCCTCGTTATAGACACGCCACTTCCAGACTCCCTCGACATAAATTACCATCGTCACAGAAAAAGACATTCAAATTACAAACAGTTTTATCACAAAATCGGCCACTCCGCACAAAGCATAAATCAAGAGTTGCCCCTGTCTCGAATAACTTAACGAAGCAAATTTTCCCTGTCTTGAAAAGCGAATAAATATATTTCATATAATTTGTAACATCTCCTTGAAGTGTCGTATATTAAAAGAAGCTTAATCCACTTTGGAATAGTTTTCCTGGCGCCGACTCTTCACCCTTTGGCGCCAATAATTTAAAGCTGAAAACAGACGCTTTGATTATTTTATAGAGTTTTTTCAGCATGTGAAATGTGAAGTGGCCGTTGGGTGATTAATAAATTATGCGTGGATTCCAATATTAAGTCCGACGCCATCGCCATCGCAATCACCATCGCCATCGCACTGTGATATATGGTACGCGCTCAAATGCGGCCGACGTCGGTCGTCGTTTCCGCTTCTGATCCCCACGCACTGTGCATCCATCTTCTCACCAATCTTGCTTATTTCTATTACTTATACTTGAGTATTTCTGGCGAGTTCCTCCGGGTGCCTAGATCCGTCGGCTAGCTTCATCCTGACAGTCCACACAACGCAAACCACCAAAAACTAAAAAAAATAAAATAATTATAAAATATTAAATAATCATTTTTTATTTATTTAATCATTAAAATGAAATTGTTTTTATTATTAATATAAATAAAAACAAGAAAATAAAAAGGCATAAAAAATAAAGTAATAATATTCATTATTATTGTTAATTGTCTATTCTTACATTATTATTGTTCTGTAATAATAACAAGAGTTAATTTAACACCAATTATAATCTGGCAAAAATGTTATTTAAGCAAATGACAAACAAGTGTAAGATCAAAAACATATTATAAGTTGGTGTATAATATTATAATATATAATTAAAACTATGAAATAAAATATTCACGAGCAGCAGACTCACTTAAAATACTATATAACAATCTTGAATTAACTAGGATCATCAATAATCAAATCTTAAGTACAAATATCAGAAGAGCAAGAAAATCTAAACAAAACAACCTAACCTGATATTATTAGAAAATAACATATATATTACGTTCAAGCGAATTAACCGCAATTTAAAATATTCACGAGTAGCAGACTCACTTAGATGAACATCTATGTTTATTATTTGTCTATTTGTTTATTATTTTGACAGTCTCCATGCTCGAGGGGTAAGGCTCTCGACTACGAATCCGAAGGTCGCGGGTTCAAATCCTGGCGTGCGCAAGTAAATTTTATTTAATTAATTTCTGCTGTTTCACAATTAATTAATTTAAAAATAATATTTAGTATATTTGCGCAAGTTCTAGAGTGGAATATACTTTCAGTATCGCCCTGGTGAAAGACCACCATTCAGAATTGAAACGTTGCTTGAAATGGCTTTTAGCCGTGTTTGGTGACCAGATCTGAATAGCCAGGTATTTCCCCACCTTCCTCTTCCCCTTCTCCTTCCCCTCCCCAATACCTTCAGCCTCACAACATTCCCCAATTGGGAATGCCATAGTCTCACTGGCTCCAGGCGGTTGGGAGCAGTTGGTACTCTTGTGCGGTATTCATATAAAAATTTAAAAAAATACTTGTCATTATTTCTCACCATACTGTGTATCCTGATAAGAGAAGCTTCGCTTCCGAAACATGTTGATATTTATATATTAAGCAGTGGTATACACAAAGTATTTCTTATTGATATTATTTCCATTAGTATTCAACTATTGCATGATAGGTATCTACTTGTTCCTACTAAGTCTGGACTAGGCTATACATGTTCAAACACCGGAAACTATGTTAGAAATGTAATATTTGCCTACTTGTAGATTCCATCGCTACCAATAATTTTAATATATGTATTTGTTTATGAATTGATTCTACCTTACTTGAAGTACGTAAACTTTATGAAAAGAGAATTTTACTAGTCACATTAACGACCTATCTCACAAAACTGTTAAAAATAGCGGTCGCTAAATATAGTCGAAATTTACCAAACTGCGGAAAACTCTGCAAAGGTTGTTTGTTTCCTTTTTACCGACTTCTTAGACATAAATTTTAGGTCGAATTGAAACTTCTATGTATGTACATATTTTAAGTAGATGCTTACTTGGTGAATATTTATTGTTTTGATTTTATATCGTTAAATGCATAAATCAATATCGTCAAATGAACAAATAAATAAACGCCCAAAATCAACGTGGACGTTGCTTTAACAGATCAATGCTTAGCGGAAATCTCATCCATCCAAATAACTGGCTTAACTTCTAGTGTGAAGCAAAAAACGCGCAGCCGCTTGTTAACACCAACGTAGTGGGTTTGAGCCTAATTTTGTTTTGAGGTCGCTCATTTTGTTCGCTAAAATGGACTAAAAGATTGATAGTCGAGGGTTCTCACAGTTTTTAACAACATCGATAAAATATAGAAATTCCATCGGTCCCCGATGACCCATAAAACTAGAAACGGGCCTCTTCCCATCTCCATTACACTCTTTTTAATCTAGTTTCAAATCACCCACACGAGACAGAGACAGAGACAGCTCTGCCGACAGGACAAGAGTGCTGGAAAGTTACGTTTCTTTGGCACCCTCCTCATATCTCTATAGGACCATTCATAAATTCTGTTTGAAGTAGAGAACAACATTAATAATTTATAGATATTGGAATTCTTCCATAACCGTCAGTCGAGCAAGGGGCAGCTTCCAGGCGTACTGATGATTCCTCCGTTGTAACCTCTCCCTCTTTCTCTCAAACGACGCATGTACCAGAAGGATGGACGCAGTCAACGGTGTAGCTCTCAGCAATCCGGTTCTATCACTGTTTATTTTGATTCTTATCGCCATCTCTAGTGGCGCCGTAAATTTAATTTAGAAAATTTGATTATATAAATCTGATACACCTATCGAGTTTAGACGTTTGATATGACCACAGATGTATACAAATTAGTGACTCGTTCCATTCACAATAGCGATTCGTACGACTCAAATGAGCGACGGTTCATTTAAAAGCCGCCACGTATTAAGAACCGACTCCCAGCTCATAAGCTCTTACCCCAGTTCATACAACTCCAAGCTCCTACGGCTTCCAACTCCTAGCGTATAGGTGTAGGTACAAAACATCCAGATGCCAGACTGTCAGGCGCTGTTCACATACTGTACAGTGCCTACATACCTGTAAATGCGATAATTATTCTTACCTATACACAC
Organism: Halesus radiatus; assembly: GCA_022606495.2. Classification (NCBI taxonomy): domain Eukaryota; kingdom Metazoa; phylum Arthropoda; class Insecta; order Trichoptera; family Limnephilidae; genus Halesus; species Halesus radiatus. The sequence continues at coordinate 89,848 of JAHDVE020005551.1, forward strand.
GAATGTCCGAATCCTTGATAACAATTGCTTTAAGATACGTCATGGCACCAAATATCAAATCGCAAGTCCCACGGTCGTGGGCATAATTTAGCCTCGTAGAAATTAGACACATATACTTAATTTACGCATTAAAAAACCAGGATAATTTTGCACAAACTCGGGTCGATTCACAAGACTCTCATTACAACTTACATTCCACCAACCTATAACTAAAACAACTTTTGGATAAAGAAATTTGCAATATTTCTCAATAAAAGTATTTAACATCCTCCCTCTAGTAATAAAAACCCTTATAAAATTAACCGGTTTCATGAGAAATATTAAGATATGGATTATGAACATGAGAAGGAAGAATATAGATTTGATGTTGCAACCTAACAGAGTTTAACGGTCACGGTATGTTATCTTCTAGATTTTAGATTTTTTATTAATTTATTATTTTATGATTTACCTCTAGTAATATTTTAACATATTTACGAAAACTTACTTAAATATTTAACAAACTTACAAAAAACTTAACCTAATTTATAATCCATACACAAAACCATGTACAATGTGACCTTAGAACGGGGTAAGTAAGGTCACATTTTTTGCGACTTTTGTAAAACATTATAAAATAAATAAATAAATTAAATAAATGCGATGATTCTGTATAAACAAATTAGAACAAGGGAATTTATTTAAAGATGCGTCACCGTCGAAATGCGTAGGAATACTATTCGCCCTTGAGGTGATTTTCCCACGAAAACGGCGCTATAGTAGTAACCTAATTATTATTATTATTATCGAACATCTGAGATCTGTTGATCATTTAAAATAAATAAAAAACAATCTTTCTTGATTAGTTTCAGTGGTTGTTAAGAATTACAGTTCAATTGATCCGTGGTACCGTTTACCAGGAGTCGTACGCTCGCGGCTCATCAAAATGAGCCGGCACAAAAGAACGGTTCGTTCTTGAAAGACTCATCCCTAATTCACTAGATATTGTTAGCATTCTCGTGAAATTATCAATATCAGAAGATATGGTAGAAGATTCTCACGGCCAATACATAACGTATTATATTGTTTGACTTTTGATGTTAAACATTTGCTCAGTAGGGAGGAGAAACCCCAACACGGTTCAATACCAGACACACAACGTAATTATTATTGTAAATATCAAGTAGTTTTAGGTACCTTCCTTCAAATAACTACCAGACAAACCTTCATGATGGAAATGTACTGAATCTTATATTAGGAAGTAAACGGCAAAGGGATTTTAGATCTGAGATATACTCTTGTGTAGATCAATTCTAAGGTTGAACAGAAATAAATTAAAGTGATGACTAAATTACACTTTTTAAATACGAGTATGTAAATACTATGATATGTAAAGGGATTAAAACACCAAATCAGCAGATAAGCTTCTTGCCGCGTATTAAACTAATGATAGTTATGGCCAGTGGCGGTTTTATCTAAAGAGCAATGTGCAGTGAACTTCCGTTAAAAATATGAGAAAATAAAACTAACTTGCATTATAACAAATAGGCACATTATAAACTGCTATGAAAATACATTGAATTATAAAATAAATAAAAATTTTAAAGTGTTAAAATCAGCATTATGATGGGCTTAAATTTAAATTAACAGACTAACTAACCATCACGCCGTTTCTCCGCAGGGGCAGGCAGAGAGGACGGACCTCCAAACAATTGATCTTGGCATATACTTCTTGCTTCATTCACTTTCATACAGCGTCTCATACATTCTCTTCTGTTATTCCGACTTCTGACATGGCACGACTCAAGTATGATCATGCCACGTCTTCCTCGGACGTCCCCAGCTTCTTCTTCCATTCACATTCGCGTCATATATTCTCTTACACTTCTTTCTTTGTTCATTCGCTCTACATGCCCCAACCATCTAATCGTCCCTTTCTTAATCTTGGTCGTTACGCTTACATTTTAAATTAAAAACAACAAATTTACGTTGGAACACAAATTTCGCCTTATATCGCTTATTTTTTTATTCTATTTCATATTATCATATTTACATAGCGAATACGACAAATATGAATAAAAAATACCAAAATTATGAAAAAATTAAAAAATTCCACCTCCTACCCATATATGGTTCCCGCTCGATTTGTGAGAAAGCGACGCACCTAAAAATTCTCGCGAGATTTACCTAGAATATGTCGCATACTAAATTAGAATTTTGACACAAATGAAACTATTTTCAGCAGTCATTAAAATTTTATTGTATACTTCATCATATTCCTGAGGTAGGATTAGGGACATTTTTTTCAAAATAGCATCCGTTTAGTGACAAACATTTGCCAAAGTTGCCTCCTAAAAATATGAATAAATTGTCATCTTTTGTGGCTTATATTTTCTAAATTAAAAAATAATTATTGTAATCCTTACTTGATATTTGCTATACCTTTTGATTAAAAAATATTTCATTAATTTTGGGTTGAGTAATCCAAAATTAAGTTTTGTACGAAACAGGCCCCGCAGACGTTCCTCTTATGTCGCTTCGGTGTCTGCTACTGGGATAAATTACCGGGTAACGCCGGTGTTCCATTCAGTCTTCATCGTATGGGATGATGAGATGTCGTCCAGTGTTTAGAAAGTTTTGTACGAAACAGGCCCCGCAGACGTTCCTCTTATGTCGCTTCGGTGTCTGCTACTGGGATAAATTACCGGGTAACGCCGGTGTTCCATTCAGTCTTCATCGTATGGGATGATGAGATGTCGTCCAGTGTTTAGAAAGTTTTGTACGAAACAGGCCCCGCAGACGTTCCTCTTATGTCGCTTCGGTGTCTGCTACTGGGATAAATTACCGGGTAACGCCGGTGTTCCATTCAGTCTTCATCGTATGGGATGATGAGATGTCGTCCAGTGTTTAGAAAGTTTTGTACGAAACAGGCCCCGCAGACGTTCCTCTTATGTCGCTTCGGTGTCTGCTACTGGGATAAATTACCGGGTAACGCCGGTGTTCCATTCAGTCTTCATCGTATGGGATGATGAGATGTCGTCCAGTGTTTAGAAAGTTTTGTACGAAACAGGCCCCGCAGACGTTCCTCTTATGTCGCTTCGGTGTCTGCTACTGAGATAAATTACCGGGTAACGCCGGTGTTCCATTCAGTCTTCATCGTATGGGATGATGAGATGTCGTCCAGTGTTTAGAAAGTTTTGATTTATTATCGACTTTTCGAATCGGTCAAATAAAATTATGTGTATCTCCCTCTTCGAATGATTTGTTTGTTTGCAATATCAAATAAAGCAATGTTTATTAGATTTATTACAATCAAATCGGAAAATCACTTAAAACTTAGGCGTTGAAAGTTGAGCTTGATTTTTTCTTAAATTTAATACAGTTGGTAGGTCTTTTCCGTCTTGTTTTATTCCACAAGATGTACTTGTTGAAATCGTGATTGAATGCACATTACATTTACTTACATTTTATTGGTTTTCATTTCAAACCAGCAACATTCCGAAACATGTGTATTTTAAAATAAATGTATGTATATACGAGTATATTATTGCGAAACTTTGGTAATTAGGAACTCCAGTCCAATTTTTTTTATCAACGATGATATTTATATAAGTATATTTCGTTTTTATTTTATAAATTTAGTTTTCATGGTTAAAAATTTATTCAATTTTTCAAAGCCCGCCAAAACGCTCCAAATCTATGGCTGGTCGGTTTTGAGTCAAATGTCAAATGTCAAAACGTGGATGAGCTTTACCGTACATAATTTTATATTCTATTCATAGTAAACCACAACTTCATAAGTAAGAAAATTATGTACCATTTTAGAAACTTTAACTCATAGAATAATAATAATATTGAGCATTAACATTATCATAATGTATGTATTGATAATTGGTTTGCTCATGATGCGCACGTGACGTCAGATGTTCCAAATTAAACTGTACCAATATAACAAGATGTTTCGATGAAATGATTTTTTTATTCACTTTTGAATAACGATTTATAAATTCTACGTATAATTATATATAATAAAAGTTACATATTCAGAATCGGCTTTTGCTGATCTATACGATCTTGTATTAATATGTATTTTTAAAGCCATTCTATTTTTCACTGGAGTTCCTTATTACAAACTTGGGTATATAATGTGTGTTCCTTTGTCACTTTTGCATCATAACCTCAAAGGCGTTTTACGTGTTTCTTGTTAGGTTACTTATTCATGTCAGATGTGTATAATTATTTTGTCAAGACAGTTTATCAAATTTGTTCTCAAACAACTTTTTTAAATGGAATTGTAATTCAAGGAAAACGATTTCATTTCAACTTTCATATCTGAAGACAATCGCGTAATGTAAAATAAAATTTATAAAAAACAAATGGCGTCATTGTAACAACAAAACAAAGACCAATAATTTATAATTATCTATTTATGTATTCGAATCAAATGTGTCAATCACACCATATTTGTGGCCGAGAAGAGATTAGAAGCAGATTTAAATGAATCATTTGGAGTGAATAAAGTTAATTATCATTCTAGGCAATTACGCCTCCTGTAGGCAGACGTTAATACAAGCACAGAAGGCTGAAGTCGCCGCCGCCAGTACCGAAGTTCCTTTCCATTGTATTCTGATTCAATTCCTCCTCCCCATCACTCCCATCAGTCTCCATCTAGGGCCTGACGATGATCAGACGATTTGATTTAAACCACACATTATTTCGATATTAGGCTCTGTTCCTAACAGGGGTGTCATTGTAATACATACTTGATTGCTTGTGATTTGTATTTTCAATGGCCTGGATGTCGTTATATCCTCCGAATACATCGCTACCTTCGTGGATTCTTTCTCAGACGCCATTACCGATTTAATACGATCGAATGGCATTGTCATGACAAATCCTTGATACGCTTTTTTTTAGAAAACAGTACCATTTTATTGTGACAATTCAACTTCAGCGACGCAATATTATTCCCTTTGCGACAGCTTCAACATCTAGGGAACAAATTCTTCGATGTTATTGATATATTTGGCACATCAATGTTCAGTTTTTTTCATCAAGTAGATGAAAAAACGGCCTCCATGGTCGAGGGGTAAGGCTCTCGACTACGAATCCGAAGGTCGCGGGTTCAAATCCCGACGTGCGCAAGTAATTTTTATTTAATTAATTTGTGTTGTTTCACAATTAATTCATTTAAAAATAATATATAGTATATTTGCGCGCGTTCCAGAGTGGAAAGATACTCTCAGTATCGCCCTGGTGAAAGACCACCATTCAGAATTGAAACGTTGCTTGAAATGGCTTTTAGCCGTGTTTGGTGACCAGATCTGAATAGCCAGGTATTCCCAGCCTTCCTCTTCCCCTTCTCCTTCCCCTCCCCAATACCTTCAGCCTCACAACATTCCCCAATTGGTAATGTCATAGTCTCACTGGCTCCAGACGGTTGGGAGCAGTTGGGACTCTTGTGAGGTAATCATATAAAAAAAAAAAAATCTTGGTTATTTATCAAGTAGATCTAAGTTATTTATCAAGTAGATATAGTTTATTTATCAAGTAGATATAGTTTATTTATCAAGTAGATCTAGGTTATTTATCAAGTAGATCTAGGTTATTTATCACGTAGATCTAGGTTATTTATCAAGTAGATAAAGGTTAGTTATCAAGTAGATCTAGGTTATTTATCAAGTAGATCTAAGTTATTTATCAAGTAGATCTAGGTTATTTATCAAGTAGATCTAGGTTATTTATCACGTAGATCTAGGTTATTTATCAAGTAGATCTAGGTTATTTATCAAGTAGATCTAGGTTATTTATCAAGTAGATCTAGGTTATTTATCAAGTAGATCTAGGTTATTTATCAAGTAGATCTAGGTTATTTATCAAGTAGATCTAAGTTATTTGAAACTATTTAACTGTGGATAAAAGGGTCAAATTATGTTGTTTCTTTTTATATTATCTATTTATAATACATATGTATCTTTTCAATGTTATTTGTAAATGTCCATGTAAAGCCTGTAATGGATGTATATAAATAAAAAATAAACTATCGACCTAGAATTGCCCTTAGAGCAATAATATAATACTAGGTTTTGCCTATTGCAGAGCTGCAATTGGTTATGAATAGTTGTGTATGTGTGTTGTAATGTGGATGAAGCAAGAAGTGTGTGTGTTGGAAATAATTTTTAAAACGAATATTTGGAAAAATATTTATACTCAACCTCCTACCCCTACTCAAACTCCTACTCCAACTCCTACTCCAACTCCTACTCCAACTCCTACTCCAACTCCTACTCAACTCCTACTTCAACTCCTACTCCAACTCCTACTCCAACTCCTACTCCAACTCCTACTCCAACTCCTACTCCAACTCCTACTTCAACTCCTACTCCAACTCCTACTCCAACTCCTACTCCAACTCCTACTCCAATTCCTACTCCAACTCCTACTCCAACTCCTACTCCAACTCCTACTCCAACTCCTACTCCAACTCCTACTCCAACTCCTACTCCAGCTCCTACTCCAACTCCTACTCCAACTCCTACTCCAACTCCTACTCCTACTCCAACTCCAACTCCTACTCCAACTCCTACTCCAACTCCTACTCCAACTCCTACTCCAACTACTACTCCAACTCCTACTCCAACTCCTACTCCAACTCCTACTCCAACTCCTACTCCAACTCCTACTCCAACTCCTACTCCAACTCCTACTCCAACTCCTACTCCAACTCCTACTCCAACTCCTACTCCAACTCCTGCTCCAACTCCTACTCCAACTCCTACTCCAACTCCTACTCCAACTCCTACTCCAACTCCTACTCCAACTCCTACTCCAACTCCTACTCCAACTCCTACTCCAACTCCTACTCCAACTCATATTCCAACTCCTACTCCAACTCCTACCCTACATCTGCCCAACTCCTACCCTACATCTACCCAACTCCTACCCTACATCTACCCAACTCCTACCCTACGACTACCACTATTAAGTATTTAAAGAAAATGAAAAGAAAAAAGCTTTCAATGTTAGCTTTATCTCGACAAATGGGGCCTAGGAATTTGTTGCCAAATTTTAATTGCCCAAATCTCGTTGCGTAGGTGGAGACGCTCAGTTTGATACCCATATCGGCTAAAACTACCCCTACCCCTACCCCTACCCCTGCTCTTACCCCTATTCCTTCCCCGACCCCTACCCCACCCCTAGTGATTTTATTTCAATAAATGTGCTTTGCTTAATATTTTCCCTTAAAAATATGACCCACATCTTGCAAAATGGGGCTTTGGAGCTAACTGCTAAGTTCAAGGCGAAAGTAAAAAAACAGCGCTATATAAATTGAAAAAAAAAATCATACAAAAAATTGTCGTTTTCTATCAATAAATGAATTTTTATCGATTTTTTTCGTTCACTGAATTATTTGTTCGTTGTATATTTCAAATTAGTATTACAATATTACTCATATAAGTATTAATAATGGCACCGTGTAAAATCGCCTCGGCATTAAAAAAAAAAAAAAAACTGTAATTCTATTTCAACAAATTCGTTTATTTAAAATATTATTAAACCTTCAAAGCATTTTTTTTCATACTATTCCGTTAGTTTCCTTTAAATACTTGGGTACCTACCTACCCGGAAATTAAATTCGAATGCTTTATTAGATAAAATTCTCGCGTAGGTACTTTTGTATTTGCATACAATCTATGGAAAATTCTCTAAGAAAAATTATGCAATATGAGAGCGGGCGGGAAGGAACGAAATGGCGCTTTTTTTATATTTCCCAACTGTCAAAAGTTTGAACGATTATTGTGGAAGTTTTCCCATGGGTTGCAATAGATGTCGGGATTTTCAAAACTTTCTACGTGGTTTTTAAAAGCGATTATCTATTTAGTTAACCTCTCCGATTCGTCTAAGTAAAGGATATTGTAATTTCGTGGGAGACGGCAAACGGTGAAGATAATTTTCCGCCGAGAGATCCGATTTTACCTTTTGTACGTAGTTTTTAAATATATACTCGGCGAGTCTATTATTTTTCTTTCACTGGCAACACGTCGGGTAAAAGATCGCTGGAAACTCGAATGAAACTCGAGCAGCGCCACACGGCAGGTAGGAAGATTGCGGTTGAAAATAGAACCAACGCAAAACTCGATCGGATTTGAATTTTTCCTTACTTAATTGACGCTAGTTTTAGTTCTCGCCGACAGTTGGAAACCATAATCGATCACTATTTTCGATACAAAATTTTCATTAGTTTCCGGAGGTTTTTCTTAGATTGCGAGTTCGATCCGCGGCCAACTTCGTTTTTCTGAACTTGAACTACGCCAAAATGAGCCTCACGATCGCTCAGACTCGAAGGAAGAGCGGTCGTTTTTCGCTTATTGTCTGAATTTTTCCATACATTTTTTTCGACATCGAAATTTGACCAATTCTGAGCCTTACTTTCTTTCAAATTACATAGGCGGACGGTCGATTTTGGCTTGACTTCTAAATCCCCTTGACTGCACGCGAATACGATCCTTGAGGTGTTTCGAATGGATGGGGCGCTAAGGTGGATTTTTTCTTATCAGGGGTGGTCTGAAAAAATTCGCTTTAGAACAATACTATATACTAGGTTTTGCCTATTGCAGAGCTGCAATTGGTTATGAATAGTTGTGTATGTGTGTTTAAATGTGGATGAAGCAAGGAGTGTGTGTGTTGAAAATAATTTTTAAAACGAATATTTGGAAAAATATTTTTACTCAACCTCCTACCCCTACTCCAACTCCTACTCCAACTCCTACTCCAACTCCTACTCCAACTCCTACTCCAACTCCTACTCCAACTCCTACTCCAACTCCTACTCCAACTCCTACACCAACTCCTACTACAACTCCTACTCCAACTCCTACTCCAACTCCTACTCCAACTCCTACTCCAACTCCTACTCCAACTCCTACTCCAACTCCTACTCCAACTCCTACTCCAACTCCTACTCCAACTCCTACTCCAGCTCCTACTCCAACTCCTACTCCAACTCCTACTCCAACTCCTACTCCTACTCCAACTCCAACTCCTACTCCAACTCCTACTCCAACTCCTACTCCAACTCCTACTCCAACTCCTACTCCAACTCCTACTCCAACTCCTACTCCAACTCCTACTCCAACTCCTACTCCAACTCCTACTCCAACTCCTACTCCAACTCCTACTCCAGCTCCTACTCCAGCTCCTACTCCAGCTCCTACTCCAACTCCTACTCCAACTCCTACTCCAACTCCTACTCCAACTCCTACTCCAACTCCTACTCCAACTCCTACTCCAACTCCTACTCCAACTCCTACTCCAACTCCTACTCCAACTCCTACTCCAACTCCTACTCAACTCCTACTTCAACTCCTACTCCAACTCCTACTCCAACTCCTACTCCAACTCCTACTCCAACTCCTACTCCAACTCCTACTTCAACTCCTACTCCAACTCCTACTCCAACTCCTACTCCAACTCCTACTCCAACTCCTACCCTACATCTACCCAACTCCTACCCTACATCTACCCAACTCCTACCCTACATCTACCCAACTCCTACCCTACATCTACCCAACTCCTATCCTACGACTACCACTATAAGTATTTAAAGAAAATGAAAAGAAAAAAACTTTCAATGTTAGCTTTATCTCGACAAATGGGGCCTAGGAATTTGTTGCCAAATTTTTAATTTCCCAAATCTCGTTGCGTAGGTGGAGACGCTCAGTTTGATACCCATATCGGATAAACCTACCCCTACCCCTACCCCTACCCCTGCTCATACCCCTATTCCTTCCCCGACCCCTACCCCACCCCTAGTGATTTTATTTTAATAAATGTGTTTTGCGTAATATTTTCCCTTAAAAATATGAGCCACATCTTACAAAATGGGGCTTTGGAGCTAACTGCTAAGTTCAAGGGGAAAGTAAAAAAACAGCGCTATATAAATTTTTAAAAAAATCATACAAAAAATTGTCGTTTTCTATCAATAAATGATTTTTTATCGATTTTTTTCGTTCACTGAATTATTTGTTCGTTGTATATTTCAAATTAGTATTACAATATTACTCATATAAGTATTAATAATGGCACCGTGTAAAATCGCCTCGGCATTAAAAAAACCGTAATTCTATTTCAACAAATTCGTTTATTTAAAATATTATTAAACCTTCAAAGCATTTTTTTCATACTATTCGTTTAGTTTCCTTTAAATACTTGGGTACCTACCTACCCGGAAATTAAATTCGAATGCTTTATTAGATAAAATTCTCACGTAGGTACTTTTGTATTTGCATACAATCTATGGAAAATTCTCTAAGAAAAATTATGCAATATGAGAGCGGGCGGGAAGGAACGAAATGGCGCTTTTTTTTATATTTTTTTAACTGTCAAAAGTTTGAACGATTATTGTGGAAGTTTTCCTATCGGTTGCTATAGATGTCGCGATTTTTAAACCTTTCTAAGTGGTTTTTAAAAGCGATTATCTATTTAGTTAACCTCTCCGATTCGTCTTAGTAAAGGATATTGTAATTTCGTGGGAGACGGCAAAAGTTGAAGATAATTTTCCGCCGAGAGATCCGATTTTGGCTTTTGTACGTACTTTTTAAATATATACTCGGCGAGTCTATTATTTTTCTTTCACTGGCAACACGTATTGTAAAAGATCGCTGGAAACTCGAATGAAACTCGAGCAGCGCCACACGGCGGGCAGGAAGATTGCGGTTGAAAATAGAACCAACGCAAAACTCGATAGGATTTGAATTTTTCCTTACTTAATTGACGCTAGTTTTAGTTCTCGCCGACAGTTGGAAACCATAATCGATCACTATTTTCGATACAAAATTTTCAGTAGTTTCCAGAGATTTTTTGAAGAATGCGAGTTTCGATCCGCGGCTAACTTCAGTTGTCTGAATTTTTTCCATACGTTTTTTGGCTACATCGATATTTGACCGATTCCGAACCTTATCGTCTTTGAATTTCTATAGACGGAAGGTCGATTTTGGCTTGGTTTCGAAATCCCCTTGACTGCACGCGAATACGAACCTCGGGGTGTTTTAAATGGATAGGGCGCCAAGGTCGCTTTCGGCCGGCCAGGCGTGGTCTGAAAATCGAAAAAGTTAGAGCATTAATATATACTAGGTTTTGCCTATTGCAGTGCTGCAATTGGTTTGTGTATTTAGAATATGTGTTGTAATGTGGATGAAGCAAGAAGTGTGTGTGTTGGAAATAATTTTTAAAACGAATATTTGGAAAAATATTTATACTTCACCTCCTACCCCTACTCCAACTCCTACTCCAACTCCTACTCCAACTCCTACTCCAACTCCTACTCCAACTCCTACTCCAACTCCTACTCCAACTCCTACTCCAACTCCTACTCCTACTCCAACTCCTACTCCAACTCCTACTCCAACTCGTACTCCTACTCCAACTACTACTCCTACTCCAACTCCTACTCCAACTCCTACTCCAACTCCTACTCCAACTCCTACTCCAACTCCTACTCCAACTCCTACTCCAACTCCTACTCCAACTCCTACTCCAACTCCAACTCCTACTCCAACTCCTACTCCAACTCCTACTCCAACTCCTACTCCAACTCCTACTTCAACTCCTACTCCAACTCCTGCTCCAACTCCTACTCCAACTCCTACTCCAACTCCTACTCCAACTCCTACTCCAACTCCTTCTCCTACTCCAACTCCTACTCCAACTCCTACTCCAACTCCTACCCTACATCTACCCAACTCCTACCCTACATCTACCCAACTCCTACCCTACATCTACCCAGCTCCTACCCTACATCTACCCAACTCCTACCCTACATCTACCCAACTCCTACCCTACATCTACCCAACTCCTACCCTGCATCTACCCAACTCCTACCCTACATCTACCCAACTCCTACCCTACATCTACCCAACTCCTACCCTACATCTACCCAACTCCTACCTTACATCTACCCAACTCCTACCTTACATCTACCCAACTCCTACTCTACGACTACCACGATTAAGTATGTAAAGAAAAGAAGAAGAAAAAACTTTCAATGTTACCTTTATTCGAGAAATGGGGCCTAGGAATTTGCTGCCAAATTTTTAATTGCGCAAATCGGGTTGCGTAGGAGGAGACGCTCAGTTTGATACCCATATCGGCTACCCCTACCCCTACCTCTACCCCTGCTCATACACCTATTCCTTCCCCGACCCCTACCCCACCCCTAGTGATTTTATTTCAATAAATGTGTTTTGCTTAATATTTTCCCTTAAAAATATGAGCCACAGCTTGCAAAATGGGGCTTTGGAGATAACTGCTAAGTTCAAGGCGAAAGTAAAAAAAACAGCGCTATATAAATTTAAAAAAAAATCAGAGAAAAAATTGTCCCTACATCTACCCAACTCCTACCCTACATCTACTCTACATCTACCCTACATCTACCCTACATCTACCCAACTCCTACCCTACGACTACCACGATTAAGTATGTAAAGAAAAGAAGAAGAATTTTATTTTTCAATATTAGAATTATTCGAGAAATGGGGCCTAGGAATTTGCTGCCAAATTTTTAATCGCGCAAATCGGCTTGCGTAGGTGGAGACGCTCAGTTTGATACCCATATCGGCGACCCGTACCCCTACCCCTACTCCTACTTCTACCTCTACTCCTATCCCTACCCTACATCTGCCTTTTATCTACCCTATCCCTACTGTACCGCTATTCTTATTGAGTATTTATAGGAAAGAAACAGAAAAAGCTTTCAGTATTAGCCTTTTCTCGCAAAAGAGAGCCAAGATTTAACTGTTCATATTTTCACCGAGATGCCCGGATCCGCTACGTCAATACGCGTATTTTGATACCAATATCAGATATATTACGAAAGAAAAAGAATATCAAAATGAATTATTTATAAAATATCCAATTCTTTGATTTTCTGTGCTCCTGTGAAAAATCCATTAATTCCTTATTTTATACGCAAGTTATTACCCATTTAGAAGCCACAAAAAAATAAATATATTATGTCAATCTCGAAACAGATCTACATGCTCTTCGGATTCTGTATATTTTGTCCGTTTAAAAAAAATGGCGCTATTTAAAATAAATATTTATTAAACAGTGATTTCAGTTTCTGCAACCTATTTCTCGTACGTTGAAAAGAATAAATTCAAGATATCGTATCGGTAGTACCTAATCATTTAGCTTAAAGTGCTCAGTACCTACCCAGTTATTATTTTCGAATTAATTTGATGGGGTAAATATTTTCTTCTCAGTAGCAACAAATTTCTTCTTTTTAATCAATGATATCGCGTTTCATGACGATTTTGGAAATGTCAAAAGTTTGATGGATTATCCTGGGGTTTTTTTCAAGAAATGCGGCCGAACTGACCAATTATTAACCTTCCTAAATCTGTTTTAGTAAATATTATCCATTTATTTATCCTTCTCGGGGAGTATTTTTTACGGATTACGCTTTCCCGTGAAGAGACCTGTTTTTCACATTTTTCCCGATTTCTTATTTTTTCCTAAAATTTTTCCCGACGAAACGGGGGGTGTTGAAAACGCATGAAGCCAATATGAGCCTTAATTTCTTTGAAAGTGGATATGTTTACGGACTTTTTTGGCGTGCAAGTTTTTGACACGAAGATTTTCGCCAAAATGAACCTTAAGGCGTTTCGAATGGATAGGGCGCCAAGGTCGCTTTCGGCTTGGCCGGCGGAAGTCTGAAAATGGGGAAAAGTTAAAGCAATACTATATATACTAGGTTTTGCCTATTGCAGAGCTGCAATTGGTTATGAATAGTTGTGTATGTGTGTTTAAATGTGCATGAAGCAAGGAGTGTGTGTGTTGAAAATAATTTTTACAACGAATATTTGGAAAAATAATTCTACTCACCCTCCTACCCCTACTCCAATTCCTACTTCAACTCCTACTCCAACTCCTACTCCAGCTCCTACTCCAACTCCTACTCCAACTCCTACTCCAACTCCTACTCCAACTCCTACTCCAACTCCAACTCCTACTCCAACTCCTACTCCAACTCCTACACCAACTCCTACTCCAACTCCTACTCCAACTCCTACTCCAACCCCTACTCCAACTCCTACTCCAACTCCTACTCCAACTCCTACTCCAACTCCTACTCCAACTCCTACTCCAACTTCTACTCCAACACCTACTCCAACTCCTACTCCATATCCTACTCCAACTCCTACTCCAACTCCTACTCCAACTCCTACTCCAACTCCTACTCCAACTTCTACTCCAACTCCTACTCCAACTCCTACCCTACATCTACCCAACTCCTACCCTACATCTACTCAACTCCCACCCTACATCTACCCAACTCCTACCCTACATCTACCCAACTCCTACCCTACATCTACCCAACTCCTACCCTACGACTACCACTATTAAGTATTTAAAGAAAATGAAAAGAAAAAAACTTTCAATGTTAGCTTTATCTCGATAAATGGGGCCTAGGAATTTGTTGCCAAATTTTTAATTGCCCAAATCTCGTTGCGTAGGTGGAGACGCTCAGTTTGATACCCATATCGGCTAAACCTACCCCTACCCCTACCCCTACCCCTGCTCTTACCCCTATTAATTCCCCGACCCCTACCCCACCCCTAGCGATTTTATTTTAATAAATGTGTTTTGCGTAATATTTTCCCTTAAAAATATGAGCCACATCTTGCAAAATGGGGCTTTGGAGCCAACTGCTAAGTTCAAGGGGAAAGTAAAAAAACAGCGCTATATAAATTTTTTTTTAAATCAGAGAAAAAATTACCGTTTTCTATCAATAAATGCATTTTTAATGATTTTTTTCGTTCACCGAATTATTTTCTCCTTGTATATTTCAAATGAATATTGATATATTAATCGTTTAGGTATTTATAATGGCGCCGTGTAAAATCGCCTACGCATTAAAAAAAAAAACGTAATTCTATTTCGACAAATTCGTTTATTTAAAATATTATTACACCTTCAAAGCATTTTTTGCATACTATTCCGATAGGCTGCTGCTCTGAAAAATGGGGTACCTACCCGGAATTAAATTCGAATGCTTCAGTGCATTACAGGTTTTTGGGTAGGTACTTTGTAATATTGCACTTGCCTTCAAACTGATCCCATAGAAAACGGAATCGCCGCGAAAGAATAAAATGAAGATTTTTAATCAACTTTTATAACTGTCAAAAGTTTGAACGATTACTGTGGATTTTTTGACATGGGTGTCTGTAAATGTCGCGATTGTTAAAACTCCTGCCACCTGTTTTAGTACGGATTATCCATTTATTTAACCTCTTCGACTCACAGAAATGAAAGATTAAGTATTTTCGTGGCCGACGGCAATAGTGGAAGAAAATTTACCGCCGAGAGATCAGGTTTCCGTTATTGTACGTACTTTTTAAATATTCTCGTGGGCAATTATTTTTCTTTCACTGGCAACACGTAGGGTGAGAAAGATCGCTGAAACTCGAATGAAGATCGAGCAGCGCCACCCGGCGGGTACGAAGATTGCGGTTGAAAATAGAACCGACTCGATTGGATTTGAATTTTTCCTCACTTAATTAACGTTACTTCTAGTTTTCGCCGACAGATGGAACCCGTAATCGTTCCCTATCTTCGATACGAATTTTTCAGTAGTTTCTAGAGATTTTTCTTAGATCAAAATTTTTTTCCCGATATTTTCAGACTTGGCCGGCTAATGGGACCCTTCCGGTGTCCTAAACTCTACGGGCGGTTAGGTCGACTTTCGCGAGACAGGGCCGGTCCGAAAAATTGACACTTTTTTTTTTGACCGAAAACGAACCTTGAGGTGTTTCGAATGGATAGGGCGCTAAGGTCGCTTTCGGCTTGGCCGGCGAAGTCTGAAAATGGGGAAAAGTTAGAACAATACTAAAATGAACCTTGAGGCGTTTCGAATGGATAGGGCGCCAAGGTCGCTTTCGGCTTGGCCGGCGGAAGTCCGAAAATGGGGAAAAGTTAGAACAATACTATATATATATATATATATATATATATATGACATACAATATTCATGAGCGGGTATTATGAAATAACAATTTAGAAACTAAGGGTGTAAATAATCAAATATATAGTAGGTACAAATAACAAGAGAAAATTATATGACATTATATACATGGTTGTTCACTGGATGTATGTATGTTTAGCAAACATAAAACGAAATAAGGCATCCATTTTAATAACATACATGGATTTATTGAATTGATGTTAAGATTTATTTGATTGTCTGATATTGGATGACATCGAAGTATTTAAAATATTTACCTGCCTTTGTAAACTTTACGAAGAATTTATTTTTTATTTTTTAATTATTGATAATTATACACTTAATTTATTAAAAATACATGTATTATTTAAAAAATATATCTAACGACTTTCAGTATTTAGGAGTTATTATAGATGATAAACTGCGTTGGGAGGCCCATATCGATTCTACAATAAAAATACTGGGTAAATTATTTTACATTTTCTACTCTGGCAGATCAATTCTTAATCTAAAAACTACAAGATGTGTTTAATTTGTACTTTTTAAATCAACATCTACATATGGTATTGTGGGATGGGGATATCTTCATATGGTATTGTGGGATGGGGATATCTACATATGGTATTGTGGGATGGGGATATCTACATATGGTATTGTGGGATGGGGATATCTACATATGGTATTGTGGGATGGGGAGGTTGTGCAGCGTCAATTCTATATTTCATGGTCACAAATTATTAAACACAAATTATTGCTAAGACTAATATTAAAATGTCTCCCATCACACCCATCAGAGCCACTTTTTAATAAATTCGCAATCCTAGACATTCGACAGCTATACATGACGACTATTCTCATGTACATATGGAAAAACGATTTAATGGAAAAAAAATACA
The DNA here is from genome assembly GCA_022606495.2 of Halesus radiatus. Taxonomy (NCBI): domain Eukaryota; kingdom Metazoa; phylum Arthropoda; class Insecta; order Trichoptera; family Limnephilidae; genus Halesus; species Halesus radiatus. The sequence continues at coordinate 106,725 of JAHDVE020005551.1, forward strand.
ACGAAAAATTTAAACGCGCCTAAAATGCATAATTCCTCAAACAAAGACAGTCTTCGCCCAACGACAATTCTCAAAAAATATTGTTCCCAAAATCTCACTCAGTATTGAAACTAGGAAAACAAAATTTGATAAAATTTATACCACAATGTTCAACTCACTCAGTACTGATACTAGGAAAATAAAATTTGATAAAATTTATACCACAATGTTCAACTCACTCAGTACTGATACTAGGAAAACAAAATTTGATAAAATTTATACCATAATGTTCATAATTGGTTATTTGAAAAAGTAAGTAATTATTTCAAAGAACGTCTTACATCGTAAAATAGATAAATTAATCATATTATTATTATATTAACTTTTTAAATAATATATATATTTTAATAAATATGTATTTTTTAAAACTAAAATACATATGTATAAGAATTATGATTTTATTCTTATATTATTTTACTTATATTAGTAATAAATATCTACTTTTGCTTTTTCTTTCAACACGCAACTGGATGTTGTTTTTAAAATGCTTCCGTTTCTATTTCTATTTTTATTTGTGTTATCTTAATATTTTATTTCTTAAAATATGTGAATGAAGCAAGAAGTGTATGCCAAGATCGAGTTGTTTGGCGGTCCATCCTCTCTGCCTACCCCTGCGGGGAAACGGCGTGATGGTTAGTTAGTTAGTTAGTTAAAATATGTAGCTATAAAACAATATTATAATATACAAGAAATTTCGACGACCACAATACGGACATGTGCATAGTTTGAGAGTTGAAAAAATGTTTACTTTGTACCAAAATTTATCAGTGAATAAATAAATATTTAATATAAAAAAATAACAGCAAAATAAATCAAATGTAATGAGTTCAACAAGAATTTTTTATTTTTGTCATAGCTGCTTTGAGTCATTACCAACTTGTCAACATATCGCAAAATTTTCCACGCGTACGAGTATATTAACAGTTTTTTGTGATAATACACAAGAGTCCCAACTACTCTAAACTTTATGGACACAGAGTGACTATGGCATTCCGAATTGGGATATGTTGTGAGGCTGAAGGTATTGGGAAGGGTAAGAAGGAAGGTAGGTAAAACCCATGCAATTCAGATCTGGTCTGGTATTGAAGTTGCGACCCCAACCCCTACAAACCCTATATAGATTTGACGAATTTTGCCAATATTTTTTTCTCAATTTTAATATGTAATAAAGTAAATTGCATTAAAATAAACACAAAATCGAAATATCTGGTGGATCAGTGCAATAGTGTGCATGGAATTGATCATTAAGTTCCTATCCCAACCCCGAAAATCTCTCCATAGGTTTGGTGTTTTAATTCGATAGTACAACTTTATTATTATTTTCTTACTAAATAATGTTAAGGAAATTACATTATTATGAAATAACAATTTAGAAACTAAGGGTGTAAATAATCAAATATATAGTAGGTACAAATAACAAGAGAAAATTATATGACATTATATACATGGTTGTTCACTGAATACTAATGGAATTAAATAACAAGGAGAGAAAATCGCAACTAAATAAGCTATGGAGGATTAAAAAAAAAAGAAAAAGGAAAAAAAAGAAAAAAGAAAAAAGAAAAAAGAAAAAAGAAAAAGAAAAAGAAAAAGAAAAAGAAAAAGAAAAAGTAAAAGAAAAGGAAAAGAAGAAGAAGAAGAAAAAGAAAAAGAAAAAGAAAAAGAAAAAGAAAAAGAAAAAGAAAAAGAAAGAAAAAGAAAAAAGAAAAAGAAAGAAAAAAATGTCCTGAAATTATATTTCTACGTACATGAATTTATGTTTTATGTCGGATAGGATTTTTTGAATAATTTTGTTTTCAATACCCGTTTGAACTCTGCTAAATTCTGAATGTTAGCAATATTTGGGGGAAGCTTATTCCAGATAACCGGGCCCGATATAAAAAAAGCGCGATCATAGTACACGGGTTTATTTGACTGAGAGGGTTCAACTAATCGGTTAGCAGCATTCAAATCTGCGGACCTCAAAGAAAGCTGTCTATCACCTGGGTTTTTTCGGACACAGAGTTCAGATATATAGGCTGGTGCCTTTCCGTGGAGTGCTTTGAAGGTTGTTAAGCAAATTTTGAATTCTATTCTTTCAGGGCATCGAAGCCAATGAAGGCGATCCCTTAGAAGTGGAGTTATGTGACAATATTTAGGCTCACTATATATAATTCTCGCCGCAACATTGAAGACAGACTGGATCCTATTGAGTTGTTTCTGGGGGAGACCAGTATATGCACTATTACCGTAGTCCATACGTAAGACAACAAAATAATTTATTAGTGTTTTAGCTGCATCAGAGGGAAGGCATCTACTGATTGATTTTATCTGTCTAAGATGGAAAAAGCCAGAACTTACCGCCTTTGAGATTTGCGAATCAAGAGATAGACAACTGTCGATAGTGAAACCAAGAAATTTAATTTCTTTAGAAGGAATGATATCAGTGCCCTGAATTTGAATCGGACTGAAATCAAGAAGGCCCTGCCTTCCGGGAGAAGATATCCAAATGAACTCTGTTTTGGTAGGGTTAAGTTTAAGTTTATTAATAGACATCCAACTTGATACTGTCTCAATAAAGTCAACAACCTCATTTTTTAAGATGTGTTTTTCATCCGGAGAACAAAACTTGAAAATTATACGATCATCCGCATAGCCCTGTGATTCAAAGCCAGCCGAGTGAATGAGGCGTTCAAGACGATTTGTATACAAAATAAAGAGAATGGGACCCAGGACGGAACCTTGGAGAACTCCAAATTCAATTGGAGATTCAGGTGAAGTACATTTATTGAAAATTAATGAGCTTATTCGTCCAGACAGGTAAGATGTCATCCATTGTAGCACATCGGTATCGAGCACATTTAGTAGGATACTGTGATCCACCGTATCAAA